>JAVQJF010026185.1:0-79159 GCA_036023855.1 Gadopsis marmoratus | reverse complement strand
AACTTGTATCCTGGTGTTTTCCATTCACAGGACGCCACCCTCGACCAGGGTCGTCACACATGCTAAGCAGTAGGGGCTTCACACAGCTTTAATGTTGATTCTTCTCTAGTTAAAACTTTTTTTAATTCTCATCTCGTTTGCCCCTAGACTTGCACTGAAACCACACACATGAGTGCAACTGGGTTCACCATCACCTAGAAAGAATATAAAGTCTCACTAAAAGTACTACACACACACAGAGATATGAACACACACGCACACTCATATACTACTTTACTGAAGCTTGTGAATTAGAGTATTATTCATGGTGAACTTGAAATGTCTAGACCAATGCTTTAAAGTCTAAAGTGGCTAGCTGTTTCCTCCTGCTTTCAGCCTTTGTGCTAAGCTAAGCTAAGCAGCTGCTGGTTGTAGCCTTAAGGTGGCAATAGATAACTTTTCAGCGTTTACTCCCCCCCCCATTTCCAAATGGTTTGGCATAGTGATGGAAGGGGGGAAGACTAAAACATTGTCTAGTGCAGCTCATGGTGGAGATCATTGGGTCTCAGTAAATAATAATGTAAAGAGTAACATTACTGTCTAGACCTGCTCTATAGTGCACTGAGATCATTTCTGTTATGGTTTGGCACTGAATCATCAGGTCTACATATTAATTCACCAATACTTTGGTTTTGGTATTTGACTAAATATGCAAATTAGCAAATGTTAGCATGCTAGCAAGCTAAACTATGATTGTGAACATGGAAAGCATTATACCAACTTAACAACAGCACATAAGCATTGCCATTGGAGCTTGTTAGCATGCTGATGTTTAGGTGTGTCGCTAGCATGGCTGTAGACAGTTTGTCTTAGAATTTATTATAGTGACAGTGAGGAGACAGGACCGAAATATGGAAAGCGATAAGGGAGATGATGTGCTACAACATCTTGCCTGGAATCGAATTGTCATATAAGGACCTGTGTACTGAATATTTTTATTAGGAAAAAAAGACAATATGTTGTTGTCTCTGTTTTCATTCACATTCTTTTGCTTTGTCATCACTCTCTTCTTCCATGAAACCTCAGGCCTCGCTCTACCATCTTTATTGTCAATAATATCTCCCCATTCTCTGTATGTGTGTGTGCGTGTGCGTATGCGTGTGTGTGTGCACGTGTACAGGCGTATGGAGTTTGTCAGTATTCTAGCAGTGGGTAAACACTGCATCTGGCCAAGAAAAGCTGTGGTGGTAGTGATGTTGTTCATGGTAATTGGAGAGAAGACAGGCCTCTGCCCAATGTAAAGCGGCTGGATTAATTTAGTGTGTATAAATCCAAATGAGCCAAGTGGCCTGGCACCGTGTCAGAGGACCTGGGATCCCTGCTGAAGAAACCTTGTAGAGGATGCCAGTGTGTGAGTGAGGCATGTATGGAATGGTGCTTCCACGAAATGAGGGGATCAGTATGATTTAGGAGGCTCCAACAGAGATCTTGATTATTGTGGAGGTTCAGAACATTTCCTCCTGTTAGAGTAACACAGGTTGTTACCTGGTAACCAAACACAACCAGTTGCATGCTCAGGATACATTTGAGAAAGAGCAAAAGCAGAGGAGAGATGAATCTTAATTTGTCTTATTCTTTCCTTCTTTCTTTCTTTCCCTCTCTCTCTTTCACCCACCCTCTGTTTCAGACCCTAAAAGGCAGGGAGGTTGTGTGATGGATGGCAGTGGAGCCTCTGACTGAACAGGGAGCTGCGGTGCCACTCTACAGAGTCCCTGCAGTTCCTCCATTGAGCTCCATTCACAGATGACAGTACGGGGGGGAAACCACCTCTACTACTGAGCAAAAACATCACATCCTGCCTGCCAGTCCACTTCCCCACTCCCCTCCCTTGTCCTGAGATCCAGACCTAGTAACGCTGCTGTATTTTTATGGTGTTCGACAAACTGCTCCTTAGCAACCAGACCAAAGGCACCAGGAGGCCCATGTCCCTAGCAGTGCATCTATAATCAGCTTCATGTGTGCGATAAACCTCACTGATGTGTGTACTTTTCCACTCATGAAAACCAGGCATGGAGTTTGGCAACTACACTATCACACATTAAATGTAGTGCTAAGTTCATGCTTTAAAACGTGAAGGCCAAAACACGACAAAGGTGACGCGAAAGTCAAGTTAACTATAAAACTATAAAATACTTTAATTTAGGATCACATGCTCCGATAAGGATCCGATAAGGGTCAAGACTATTTAGAGCACCATCTTTGGACTAATAAAATTCCTTAAATCCCCAATGCAAAGGTGTAGGGTTTAAATTACATTGTGTCATGTCATAGCAGGAGTCATTTACCTATGTTACCTATGTTACTTTACCTCTTATCTGCACTGTACACCTTTTGCTGTAACAATGTAAATTTCTCCACTGTGAGGCAATTAAAGGATTTCTGATTCTGATTTTGATAGCAACCTTTTCACCTCACATGTCTTACTCAACAGCCACAAAGTCTTTTCCACTTCCACAGTCCCAGTTACAGCATGCTAGGAACATCAAGTGCTCAAGTCCTGCCCACAGAATATAATAAAGTACAATTAGGTGTGATATATGATTGCATAGCACTTTATACATAAAAGGAAACATGCTGTCTTATTGATCGGTCCTAGTCCCCCCTTTTACATTTCCTTATAGAATTAACACTTCTTCGCTCCAGTAAATCTGACTGGTCATGATTGTATGAGCTGAGTGCTGCTCTGTTGACAGCCTGTGTTTCACTGAATGGAAAAGCAAGTACTGAACACAGCCAAGCAAGCATACATCCGCACACACACACATGTACAAATGTTGATGGAGCCGAGGCTGTCTCACAACTCTGTGGGATTCTTGGAAAGTTAACAACGTCCCCTTTCCCTCCAGCTCTTCTTCCATTCCCTCCCTCCTTCCCACATCAGTCCTTCTTTCCCTCTCTAACCGACATCCCACCACAACTGGTTGCCTCTACATCCTCATGAATAAAGACAGTTTCCTCTCTTTTCCATATGTTGTGTGTCATATTTGCATAAATTGCATAAATATTCTGTCCCTGAAAAGGAGCCTTGCAGTGTGACCAGAATCAAAACACCTATATCAACACTCCTCCTGCGTTTCTGTTGATTTAACATTTACCGATGCTATGTTCCACAAAAAGTGATGACAGTCCTCTGAGGAACTATGAAGTTGCTGATGCTGTGCCATGTGTCTCTGTGTGGCTTGGATGCAGTCTGTGGCTAAATCTCCCTAGCGTGAGAGCTCAGGCGGCAGGCTCATCTGCCGCCAGGCGTGGTGAGACAACTTCCATATCTGCCTGTGATCTCCTCTCTCACCCCACCAGCATGGCTATGCATGAGGACGGCCACACCACACAATTATGACCATCCCAATGTACGTTTTAAATGTTCTCTCACGCCTGCTGTGCTCAGATTTTATAATCGTCTGTCAAGTTTGTGCTGTGCAAAATGCCTCCACTGTTGAGAAAATGAATGGAGTGGATTAGCCTGTGTTTGGCAAGACATCAGCTCTCAACCCACATTGTATTACATGGTTGTGATTTAACGGTGTTTATACTTCTCAATTATTTATACTTACACTTGCAGCATGAATGTGAGCCAATGGAGGCTCACAGAAGAGCATTTGGCTTTGATTTTATAAAGGTAGAGAGGGAGAACATGGTACCCCATCCTTCTCTTCCTGTCTTCACCCTGACATCAGTAACAAGCGGCACTATAGCTGGGCCTAATCGCGCCAGACCTCTCCCCCTCTCCCCCTCAGCCACTATTGCCTTCTTACCGCCACTCCTAGGGGACAGGATAGAAAAACCTTTTTCTATTTGGCTTTGGGTTTTTGATTTCCCTAAATCTGTCGAGGAGGAATTTTAATTTGTAGCTGGGCTCAGGAGTGTGACGGGGAGCAGGGAGGGAGAAACAGGTGCAGTGGGGTAGAGTTCCCTCCTCCCAGCTGTGGAAATAATCAAGATTGACTGTGCTGTGTTTATTTTACCTGACACTTATTTGAGTAAATGTTACCCTGTGCATCCATAAAGCATGCAGTTTTACTTCTTAATTCTTATTTGCTCACGTCTCACCTCTGATAACCTTACAGAGAGATACTGTAGGCAGCATCAAGACAAGCAGATGATGATTGTGCACAAGTCAACAAATATAGACCACACATGGACATGTTCGCACTAGTTTTCTCAATCAGTTAATAGTTTGAACTAGCAAATTGTTAAAATGTCATGTGTACATTAACTCTACATCTCAAAGTAGTGTGCTTTCAAATAAAATAAAATGATGCTGCTTTACTTGCAAGCTAGCAAAATAAAACGCATGTACAATGTTTGATGGTACTCACAAATCCATAGGATGCTACCTGAAGAACGGGCAAACGAAAGATGGAGAATAGGTGAAGAAAGTTGGGAAAAACCTGTCCAAACGGTGTTCTGGCAGGTGGCAATGAAGCTTAGCTGGTGGGAGACATCTAGCTACTCCTCACAGGGTCTATAGAGAATTTCCTGGACCTCTCCGTCTAATGTGTAGCTACCAGCCTCAGAAAAAAAGCAAGTGAACATTTTGTCCTCCAAGTTGATGTGATGAAGCAGGAAAAATGGACAAGCGGAAGGATGTGAGTGACGTGTTTTAGAAAAGATTACCAGAGTCCGGCCAGTCAAAGTCTGATCATCTCTCCCAACACTTTATCTTTTTCCTCAGTTGCTTTTCCATTGCAAGTCTCACCGAAGTTTGAAGAAATCACTGGAGAAGTTTCAGAGTTTCGATGCAAGAGTTTATTCTGCAGTACAGAGATAAACTGGGTTGGTTCCTGAACAAGAGCCAAAGATACAGTGTCAGTACAAGCTCTTATACAGGCAAAAATGGGTGTGTGTGTCTTTGGAGACAGTAAAAGAAACCCCACACTGGTCATCCTTCCCACTTTTGCTCAAACTGTCTCCCCCTGTTTTATTTTCTGGGGCTATCAAAGGACCTCCTCTCCTTAGACCAGGTGGCCAATTAAATCATACTGACAGGTCGGCCATGACCATTGTTTCGTGCCCTAGTCACATCTCAGCATGATTTCCAACTAACACCCTAACACACATACCGAGCAGTAGATCTGTCCACAGTATTGCACAGTATTGTGCACTGAGCCGCCATGTTCCTGTCTTTGCGTTACACTTTGATGGCCAAAGTGACCAAAGAATACAACACAATTTAAACCTGATGATGCCTCTTGAAGAAATGTTATTTTAATTAATCCTCTGGGCACCATAAATGTCTATACAAAATATCATGACAATCCATATACAGGATATACATGATTAAAAGTTACTGGAATCGATATTGTTTAGATTATTGTAGAGATTAATATTTTGTCAATTGACTAATCAATAAGTCCACTAATTGTTTCAGCTCTAATGATGACAGGATAAGTTTTGCCTATGGCACTAATTGAAGTCTGTGGTGTCACACTCATCCACCAGGCCCTCCTACTCATAATGAAATGTCAAGCTGCTGGCCTCCTCAGTGAGTCCTCGTGAGTGATGGTTTTATTAAGCATCTACTTTAGAACATGGATGGAGGGAAGGAATGGCAAGGTGGAGAGAGAGGTAAGGAGAGAAAGTAAGAGAGAGAGAGAGAGAGAGATCCCGATTTTCCTCATGATACATTATTGAAGGCTATTAAAAGAGGAAAATTCGACCAATGTCAAAACACACGTATAGGGCAAGAGAACAAGTGTTAATATTAGCAGTGTAGCTAAGCAAAATATTTAAGGAGCTCATTCATACCCTGACCTTTTCTCCTACCTCTCTCTTGTCATTCCCTCCCTCCTGTCGTTAACACAGAAAACAAATCCAAAATTATTGAGAGTGGGGAAACATAAAAGTTGGCATATGGAACTTTACTGCTAAACGGAGCACACAAAAGACAAAGTGTTGGCTTCTACGTTCTCAGAGAAATCCTTGTTTTATAGGCAAGACTGTGTTTGTATTCATTTGGGTATATTTAAAACTTACCAATCTGCCCGGTAAATGTTTTAGGAAAAATTAAATCTGTGAAGCTACTAATTATTGAAGGTGGGAGTGGTGCAAAGGACAGGAAGACCCAGCGTGAATGCAGTCTCTCTCTTTTGCACATTATATTGACAGGCAATTGGAAAGACAGACAGAGACACATACAGTATATACACATACTTATACATTTGCACCATTTAGAGCTACATCACACTGGTGCAGAGGTGATAGGAGTAAATGTGTAAAGTTTGTTATTGGGTGTGTAAAAATGATTTGGTGTGGGTGTGTGCGTGCAAATATGCTAAATTACACACCATCCTAATGTGGCTGTTATCTCAGAGATATAGTTGTAAAGAAATTAACATTCTTGCATTAGAGAGACAGACATAAAAGTAACAGAAGAGTCTTTAGACTCAGGATGGAAAGATTTCTGAGAATATTCAGCAACTAATCTTGTATGACCTACAGATGGCGCAAGATAACAAGTCATAAAATGATGTCTCTGATTTGATGCATTTGATTCTGTGTAGAAATGTAACTGAGGACTGAATGTGTGATTCTGGAGTTTGTGTTTGTGTGACCCTATTTCTCCTGCCAAATATTAATAGCTTTTCATACACTTTCATAAACATAGGCTTATTGATCTCAAGCACACATCTTTGTTGTGTGGTCCCAAAAGATTTACCACTTTTTTAGTAGGTCAGTGGAAAGATTGCTTGAAAAAGTAGAGCTGAAACGATTAGTCAATTAATTGGATAGTCAATCGAAAACATGAATCGGCAGTTATTTTGATAAGTGTATTTTCCGGTTTTCTGAAGAATATTTTTGGGTTTTGGAGTGTAGACTGGACAAACCTTTAGGAGATGTCACCTTGGGCTATAGGGAATTGCATTTTATAGACCAAACAATTAGTTATTTGATCAAGAAAATAATCAAACAGAAAACGTAAGCGCATTGAAAAGTGTTTCCATTATTTTGTCTACCTCCTGAATATAATTATATACTTTGATCATAGTAGTATATAATTATATTATATAGACTAGACTGCACACATCATTCTATACTTTGTAGCTACATACAGCCTTCGGTGACTGCCAAATGATTTGTATCTACCCTGTGTAAACACATAAAAGCTATATCTGACTGTGGGAGCTCCTCTCTGACTATTTGACTAAACAGCAGCAGTGTTAGTGGAGGCCTGCCTGGCTTCACTGGGATCCTCCTCCTGGTTCCTCCACAAACAGAAGGAAACCTCGAGGAAGGGCAGCTGATTGATTCAGTTTCCACACTTCCTTTGCTGGAGGGAGTCAGGAGGTGCATGGGGAGCAGGCTGGAAAACTAAACATGACAGCCCCAGTCAGAAGAAGGTATGGCACAGTTAAAGGGTGGAGGTTTGGGGTGAGGTGAGGTGCTGGCAAGCATTTCAGACTCCTCAGTAGTTGCACCCATGCAGAAATCCCTCACCCTCCCTGTCCCAAATCTCACCACTCAATGTTCTGAAAACACACCAGAACAGCCACAGGTCAGTATCAATATTTGCTGTATTTGCCTGCACTGGGCAGGCCTCCCTGCCTGTTATTGTGTGGGTGAGTTGCCTCCCTGTACCTGCCTGCCTGACTGCCTGCTCACCCCAGGCCCGGCTATCTTTAAAACGTGATGGATATTTGCTAACATGTGAGGCATGAGGAGACAGGTGAACATGCCACACAGGAATACTGACCTGCACAATGTCAAACCATTTGACAGGAAGACGAGCCAAGATTTTCACCCTACTCCTATCATTTTTTACTACCTTCAAGGCTTCCAAGTGCATTATGATGGGAAACCGTATTCTCAAGCATGTCGTAAAACTCCTCAATATAACAAAACAGGATTTTAGCCCTATGAATTTTGTCCATGTTAGTTCACACTTATTTCCCCATAGCCTTTTTCTTTCTCTTGTTGGCTCTAGTTTGAAGGCAAGACTTTAACTTTTATTGCATCTTTGCCTCTATAAGATAGCTGACAGGAACATGGAAGACCAAGAGAGGGATGACATGCCATAAATATCACCGGTCGGAGTCGAATTGGGGACGTCCCAAAGGCAAAACCTTTAACAGGCCTCCCACCCAGGCCAGCCAAAGCCATGGGCTCTCATCAGCTGTGTTTGTAGGTGGGATGCGCCAGAGTCATAAAGCTTTGCTCTGTAACTATCAGTCGTTCAGCTGATGGCACATTAGATCAGCTAGCTGACTTCACTGCCCAAGGGATCAGAAATAACAGGGCTGAATGGAGCAATTGTAGACGAAAGAGAAAGAGGTAGGGCAGGCAGACACAGCAGGGCATGCATTGAAGTATTTATTCAGTATACCCTACCCTACTCCTCAGTGCCACTAGCACATCGCCTCATGGAGCTGAACATTTCATATGATGTCAGCAAAAGAAGAGACATTTCCATGTATTAAAAGTTAGAAAATTACTATGTGGGCCATTAGCTGTCTAGTATGTCATGAGTGTGCAGCAGTTATTGTGACTCAAACATGAGCATGTGCCTGTTGGACAGATAACATCTGAACGAAAGTCTCGAAAACCTGGCTATCTTGCTCTCCTGTAGAGAGGGTTAAATGCCAGCACTAGATGAGCCCAGTGGCTCCACGCCAAAGTCCCAAGCCTATTGAAGTTTATTCAAGCTCTAATTCAACCCTGCCAACAAATATTTCTTTGAGAAAAAAAGGGAGAGGAAAAAAGGGAGAAAGACAGAGAAGCATGGGCTTGCCAGAGGAGAAGCACTTTGTACACAGAAGTGTAATACAGCCAGTAAGAGCAGAAGCTTCAAAATGCCTGAAAATTGGACAGTTCCCAAGAGGGAATGCACAGATATGTTTCTTCTTGTACTTTATTACGCAAGTGCCTGAAGTTGTCTTCAGCTCTTTTTCTCTCCTCTGTATGAAATTTATCAAGGTTCAAAGAGGTCAGTTTTGTGAAGAGGAGTGTAAGCCTCATTGACTGTAAAAATTAATTTGTGTGCAAGAGCATGCTACCTGTCTGTACTGTGTCTCTATTTCAGTTTTTTCAGAGTAAAGTAACTTTGCAGACACAGTTTTGAACAAACCTAGTGCAGCAAGCTGAAGTGGGGCTTGGTTTTCTTGCTGCCTGCTGATGTTCTCTTCTGTGCCTCATCTTTCATGTCAGACTGTCACTGGTGTCCTGCAGGGTCGAGTGTTGGGTCACGTCAGTGTGGTGCCAAGTGTCCCGGTGTCTCCATCGCTGTAAAGCCACACTAACACACACATGTAGGTACAAGGAATTTGCACGTGCAAACAGGCAGGCACATACACAAATGCCAGTGGTACACACACTTATGTGACATGTACTGTATACTGCACACGCATGCACAAATGTATGCATGCTCGCACAGACTGTAGACTTTATCATGGCTCTAGTCTCTTTGTCACCTGATCAATCATCCCAACTGCCATTAGATCTACAGGAGAGGCATTCCTTCCTAACAACTGGAGAAGGGGGTAGTGTGTGTGTGTGTGTGTGTGTGTGTGTGTGTGAGGGGGGTCGGGAGGAGGGGAGGAAGGGAGGGATTGAGACATGAGGGGGAAAATGACATGCCATAAGTCTAATACATTTGAAAAGGGATTTATTTTCACTCTAAACACATGAGCAAAGTTAGTGTGGCTGAGAATAACCAACAGAATGAAAACCTTTTCTTCTGGCTGTTTGTTTTCTGCAACAGATTTCCTCTTTCTATAATTGCCTGTCAGTTTTCTCATTCCTCTTCCCATCTCACATCTCTCAGTCTCTGTGAAACATAGCTGGCAAATGCAAGAGGGAACAAAAACAGCTAAAGAGTACAGAAAAGCTGCCTCTAGCTTGGGCCGTGTTGATGCATGTTTTGCATCACACAAATGTAAAAGTAGCAGAGGAGGAGTAAAGCCTCTGTGGATACTTTATCTTGCCTGCTGTCTATATCTTTCACCTCGTCCCTCCTTATGCACACCTCTCTGCACTTTGATTTTTCTCTTTCATCTGTTTGCTAAAAGAGCTGACTGTGCTGCTCTCAGTGAGTGCTCCAAATGAGCGTGCGTGCTGTGTATTGTTCCCTTCTTCCTCGATATGATGAGAAAAGCTTGAAATAACAATGTCTGGGGGTGGAGTAAGACCCCTCTGTTCTCTGTTTCATCTCCTCTCTGTCTCTGTTCTCGCTTCTCCAGATGACAGTGATGCTCTCTGCAGATCTCCTACAGGTGTGGGCCTTTTGACCCCCTTCTGGGACAAATTGCACTCTCATCCCTGTGCGCACACACACACACATACCCAGTAAGATGTGAGTTTGAATGCGTGCACAGACATGTACATGCTCACACATTCACCTACTGCGCAGGCGTGGAAATTAGATAGGAAGCCATTTTCCAAATAAAGCACGCAGTGCATACAAAGCAAAGCATACCACTGTTAAACATCAGGTGGCAAACTAAGCAATCATCCATAACAGCAAAAAACTCAACATGAAATCACCCACAAGTGCGCAAACGTGCACGCAACTTTAACCTCTCTGGTTTAAGGCGAGGACAAACGTATGCATGCCATGCTGCTATGCGGACAGGATTATCAGAGGATCTGACCTGCTGACCTTGAGGAGGTCATGTGTGAGCAGCAGGCTGCAGCCGCTGGCCCCACCAACACCAGAATGTCTAACGCCTCAGGAATCTGTGCCACGCCGCTCTGCCTGACCACGCAGCACATCACAGCAGATGGGACCTCTGTAAGTGAGCAGGAGCCCAGGGCACAAGAGTAAAAAATAAAACGGGCAAAGATGGAGAAAGGGGTGCTCACTAGAATCCACTCATAATTAGCTGTGTTAGCAGGTTGTACATTTCGATCTGCTCTGTTTGTGTCTTCTCAGTTTCATTTATAGTTTTCTAATTAATGATATTAATTTGACTATAAATTCTGCAAATTGGTTAATAATAGTCATGACTAAACCTATTGATAAATATCTTTACCAAGAGTGTAATTTAGAAAATCTTTCCATAGTCATGATGCGCTGTATATCAAAGCTATTAAAGATGGCTGGAGGGGCAGAGCTTACACACAGCAGGCTGGGTGGCAGAAACGACATATGCATGATTTATTGCAAGAGAATATAACAACCTCCCAAAAAAACATGGACAGCAGGTTCACTATCATACCAAGCTATTTAGATCCGTCGATGAACAACTCTATATGGGCCTCTCCTTATGTTCTCTCATGTTCCACATAATTCGGGTGCTGGTGTAATGTGTGTGGCACATGTGTGCAATACATAGCAGCCATATGTGAGATCTGAAATGCGGTTCAGAGGAATGGGGAAAGTTGAACGGAACAGAGGTGAAGGATTCACGCAGTAAAGGCGTAAGCTAACGCCTGACTCACCTATCAAACACACACTTTACCTGGGACACGTCTGGCTTGAATATCCTGTGTGTATCGGACTGTTCTCCGTTTTGTTTTGTTTTTTGGCAAGGATTGGTTAGAATGGCTCTTTTGTGTGGTAGATTACATCAGTGGACATCAGATCAATTGTATCTATTTGTGTTACTGCGCCACGCCCACAGTTTCTACAGGTGGCTACTCAATTAGGAGCTTTCGTTCACCAAAAATATCAACGAATAGGAGATTGATTTGAGGTTGGCTCTTGAGTCAATGTTTATATCGTCAGGTGACCTCACAAGTAAAATTGGCTGCAATTAAAAGCCTCATGAAGGCTCTGCAGTGGTTATGCATGGCTCCCCCAGCCTCGCAGTCTCTCCTCAAAAATCTCTACTGTGTGTGTTTGTGTGCGGGTGCATGCATGGGTATGTACTTGGTATGTGTTGCTATGTGTGCGAGTAAGCACATGTTTGTGTGTATGTGGACATAATTGTGTGTATATATCTAACTGTGTTTTTGCAGGAGCTCGTACCAGCCGCAATCACTTTTGATGGATATCTACTCTGGCTTTGGAGAGCTGTACGTTTTCCAGTCGGTGACTCATGGGGCTTCTGACGGATGTCTGTACCAATTTACTGCTACTACCACTGCTGCTGCTCTTGTTCCACACCCCAAGTGTGTGTGTGTTTGTCTGTCTGTGTAAATGTGTGTGTGAGTCTATGAATAAGTGTCCTGTGCATTGGCTGGTTGTGGTTGTAGTTTCCAACGTCTACTTATGGACTTTCCACTCTTCTCTTGAGCAGCAGAAGAGGAGAAAAGAGGGAGAATGGGACAATCAGAAGTCTTTCATAGCACTGTATACACACTCAGTCAGGTTCTCCAGGTGACTCACTACCATCGTCTCCTTATGTCAGACTCAGACATGATGATCACTTAAATTATCAATCTAATCAAAGATAAATGTGCTCTGAGCAGCATGTCACCATGTTACACACCCTGTGGCACAGACAAAAGTGCATGCCATTCTTTTGTAAAGGTTACATAACTTAATTGTTGAACAGATCAATATATGGCGATAACAAGACATTTGCTGTTGAATCACCAGACGAAGATGTGGCTCTGCAGGTCACCCAGTTCAGGTGTCGTATGGGACTTAACTATTGAACTTGCAGAGCCCCGGAGTGATAGATTTTTTACCTGCAACGCCTTACCTGGAAAAGCTTGCTTGGACTGCGTCATTCATTTATTAGCTTGCCAAATAAAGCGCCTCACAAGCTATTTCAACTCCTTGATATCCCCAGCTAAGACTTCAAAGGATCAGCCATTTACCAATAATATGTGTTATATATTTCCAAGACAAACATGAAGATAAAGTCCAAAAATATATAATACATCTGTAGCAGCTGAAGACCATGTGATAAATGTGTGTGAGTGTGTAGTTAGCTAGCAAGCGAGCAGAGACGTCTAAACAGTATAACACATTAAAGAACTATCTAAAAGTAAGGGATAAACTGTTGTTTGGGATAGCTAAGACTAATGGTAAAAAAGATAGGTAAAGCTAATGGCTGAGGTGGTTGGCTAAAAGCAGTTGATAAATGGTTAAAATAGATAGCAGATGGATGGTGAAAAGCCTAAACAGTAATGGATAAATGGTTGAAATAGCTAAAATTAATTTGTGCTAAAGTAAAATGGAGCCTGCACGTACACTTACGCTTAAACAAGCTTAAGTGGAGAGGTTGCTCTCTAGAGCCTTAATTTATGGTCATTGCTGTCATGCACACACACACACACACACGCACACACACACACTGAAGGGGGAAATCCCCTTCATTGCAGGTAAAACAGCACCTCTTTAGAAACTACAGGAACTATAACGCTCTAAAGGGATCACATATCTTTGAGCTGAAGTAGTTCTTTGGCTAAAGGGACTTTTTTCAACCTTAATTACTTTGGTAGGCCCCAGTCTAATCCAATCCAGTCTGGCTGAGAAAGGTGGTGAATAGCCTAATCTAGACAAGTAACAAAAAAAGATATAGTTCAGGTCCCCGAAGACGACATGGCTGTAATGCATCAACCATATTTAAGAACTGCGTGACTAATCGCAGACTGCTTCAAAGCAATCAGAAACTCTTGCTCAAGCCTGTGGCCTGCCAGGAGGACATCCCACCTGGGAATCATTCAGCGATCGTGGAAATACAGCCCATCCATTTAAACACAGCATATTGTTTTTTACACCCCGTCTACATCTGTCGTCTGCTATTAAATAGCATAAAGAGAATGAGTAAAATCTTTTGGATTTTGGATGCACATGTGAGTGACATGACCACCCAGTCAGCTCCCAGGCTTCTCAGTTAATTCTCTGAGGAAAAAACATGCCAAACGCCAGTTGGCTGTTACTGGTAACCCAGACCTTGAAGCCTTTTATCAAGGATCATCTCTGGGTGGAAGGACTTACTTCTATTCGCTCTGTTTTCATCCCTCCCATCCTCATCTGTAAGCAAAGGAGCCGAACACACCACTGTGACTCCTGTCTCCATCCCAGGCTATTCTGGGCTGAGGTTATCCAGGACACCATGTGGTTTCACCCAATTTTAGCTGCCCACAGTATGCCTGAGTTAAATTATCTGTGTGTGTTATGCAAATAATAAATATTCATTAATGGTTCTTCCACAGTTCCTCAGATTCTTCCTCATTATTTTGTGTCAGCTCTGTAATCTCTAAAAGGATTTTACCCTTCTGGACTTCTAGAAATAATCCGAAACTAATATTGACACATGCTAAAGAAGTGAGCCTGCGGTGGTAGAATTGGACCAGAGGGCCGTGAAGAGGGTCGTGGAGCCAAGGCCAAACCGCGGGGCTACACAGAGTGGAGAGGACGCCTAGCCGAACAACAGTGCATCAAAGACACCAAGCTGAACCACCAGCCTTGTCTCCGCTCCTCTCTGCCTCTCACTCTCATGCCCTATTTTCAGAAAGACCAACATGAGGGCAAACAGCAAAGCCTCCATTATTGTTGTTATCATTCCCAAACAGCAATTTTCCAGGCCAAGACAAATTTAAGGATGCACATATGCACGGACATGCACGAGCACTTGCGTGTGCATTTTGTCAAGCGGCACACACATTTTCACAGATCTCTGTGTGTTTACCCATGCTGGTTTAACTCAAGAAGAGTCATATTCTGTCAGTTTTACTGTAGCCAGTGGGTCCAGAGCACCCTGGCTGCTATGCTCAGTGCTGTGGTCGAGCTGGGCATGGACTTGGCTGGGCATGGCCTCTCTGGGCACTGGTCCCATCCCCACATTGAGGTGATGAAGGAGGACTCTGTCCCCCACACCCCCCACCCATGGCCTCAGAGGTGAGGAGGCACCCAGGGGACACGCTGGCTGGCATCTGAGGCCATATTCACACAGCTGACAAGACCGGGCTTGGCTGCGCCCAATGTGATGGTGCCAGGGTGTCTTGCCCGCTGCTGCCCACAGCTACCCTGCTCAGCTGTGAAGTGCTCCAAAACCACTACAGTATAGTCAAGTCAGCATTTTAGAAATGTTAGAAATGACTGTATGTAGATCTCTGCAAATGGGTCCGACATTGGACTATCCATGTCCCATCACTAAACAGTGATGAGCATGATCAAAATATCAGATTTGCCCATTATTTGTTTGTTGCTGGGGCAAGAGTAAATTCAGAAAATACTTTATCTTTCTTTTCTTTCCATGTACACATTCCTTAAAGATTAATGGGAGCTATCATTCATGTCACACTTAGTAGTTTCAAACACAGCGACTGTCAACAAACAAAAAGGAACACGTAGGAGTACACGTACGATAAAAAGTTGTAATTATTAAAACTATATTTTCTGTGGCAGGTTCGTTATTTAAAGTAAAAACAAAGTTTGGTATTGATGTTCACTTTGCTGCTCTCTTAGTCACCCCCCCAGTCTCCAATCCAATCCAATTCTCTGAATAGGGTCACGGAATTGTTTTGAGAACACAGCAGGAAGGTTTAACTGTGCCAGCCTGCCCAGGTGCTGGTGAAAAGGGAGCAGCGACAATGGGCCATCAGCTGACTCGAACATCAAAGCCACCAGTGATAATTTGATGATGATTGAGGGTCCCTGCATAAGGGTAGGGCCTCCTGCTTTGGTGAGCTGATTTTGAGCGGAAACCACCATCATACAGGTTTACCCTGCCTTTGATTTGAGTCTTTCGTTAAGCGCCGATGTCAGCTGCATCTTACTGATCACTGGGAAGCAGGGACAAAGGCTTGGGTTAACCAGGTGCATTGTCCTGATCTTAATGGCAAACAAGAGCTGACTGTGGATTTTGGTTGAAATTTTACTGAAGAACAGAAGAGCTGCAGATAAAAGCAAAGAGAAAATAAAGCTGTTTTGTTTTTTCCTTTTTATCTTTCAGTCAGTGAACTAAACATTCAATCCAGGCATGACCCACATGACTATCGTAGCTTGCCACCTGTTTCGTGGGAAAGCAATGTTCAAGGCAAGAGTTCTCAAATCCGAGGGGGGATAAAGAGAGAAAAGAAATAAAGAAAAATGGAAAGGCATTTAGTTTGAGCACGCCGGGCGCATACTAGAGCTCAGCTCGCAGATTCCAACGACAAGCTGATGGAAGTGAGCCAGGCTGCCTCACACGGGAGGGGAGGAGATATGAAAGAGAGGACAGAAGAAGATGGAGTGAAAGGGGAAGAGAGTATGAGAGGGGGGTTGCTAGATGGAAGGGGCATTAAAGAGGCATTCTCTTTAATCAGGAACCTGCAGGATGCTGATGGACAAGGGACAGTGAGTGATGGAGGGGGATGGTGAGAGGGGAGGCAGGGAGTGACAAAGATAAATCGTACTAGTTTGAGGTACACTACAGCTGGAGAACCTCAACACCCCCCACCCCAATAACCCCTGCCTGCCTTCTGTTTGCCCTCGTAGCCCACCCCCAGACCCCCACAGAAAATTCACTGTCTCTTGGCTAACACCCTAAAATGTACTGACAGAAAGAAAAAGATGAATGCAGCAGTGCAGGGGGATGCTCCGTGAATTGTTGACCTCGGCTGTTCACCGACAGAGAGGCTTTGAGAGAGGACAGCAGCCAAGCAGGGTCGTGCAAGGATTAATAGTTCAGGGAGATGCAATGAGACAACCATGCCACAAGTGGTTTGTCATGTTCGCTCTACAGTTTTTCTCAGTGCTCCCATCATATCTTTATCCCACACACACACACACATCAGAGTCCCGACTCCAGGATCCCAGACTCCGAGGTCTAAGACCAGACTCAGTGCATGTGTAGAGAACAAGTGAGCCTCTTTGTTCAGTGACACCACCATCCTTCACTCCGGAGGTAGCTCAGTGACAGACAGTTCAGTCGCTAGAAGAGAGATGGATGAAGACACTTTGTACCTTGAAGAGAGAGGGAGGGGAAATGGACTGATATGACCACGAGATAGCGGATAGAAGAGGAGGACATGTTATTATCAGTATAGGGGTAAAAGAAAAAAAAAGATTTAAAAAAACAAAAGAGATAAGGGACAGCATCAGAGAAGAGAGAAGAGCAGAAAGGTCCCAACATAAATTTGGATTTGTTAAGTTCAGGCCAGAGCAACAGGAGCTGCATCCTCCTGAGACACAGCGGCATCACAGGCCAGATTACTGTCTCCAGTGTTGCTCAGCTGGACCTCTCTGACAACCAATCCCCATCCAGGAAGCTTTGTAACCCAGACCATGAGAGGGAGGGGCAGGGTCAGGGGTTGGGAGTTATAGGGCTGACAGACAAGAGAGATTGATGCCCTTTGACAAAACTTGAGCCCTACTTGGTCTCGGCAGCAGCCCTGCCTGCTCCCCAGGGACAAGGGGGGGATCAGACTTACAGATACAATCCCCCATCCCGGTCTCATCCCGAGACACACACTTTGACTGCCCCCAACTCGCATAAACCTAAAAGCTATCCCATGTTCCTGTCCCGTCTTGTTTGATCATGTCCTAAACTGTAAGAGGAAGCAGCGAAAGGCCTCAGTAAAAGGAGAGCTCTGACATATATTTTGTTACACCCAGCCGTGAATTCCTGCGGGGGTGCATTGCGGCATTACTGTATGTGTGTCCATCAGCTAGACAAGAGCATGGTGTTACTGGGAGAGGGTTAGATGGAGTGTAGTGGGTGGGGGCACTGTAGAGGTAAAATAATGCAGCATGAACTGTCACAGATAGAGTTTCACGGGGGGACCAGTTCCTTAGGCCAAAGCAGGCTGTTAAACTCACAAATGGCCTTTCAAAGACAATGTTACGTACAGCCAAGCAGCTGGGGAAGAGGGAAGAGGGTATGGTGAATAAAAGGAAGCAGACAGGTTGTGCTTTATAGTTTGTTGTGACGGTAGATTGTTGAAGCGCTTCCTTTTGGAGAGAAGAGTCAACAAGAACAGCAGAAGACATATTGTTGACGGCTGTGAGTGCAGATCGTTCACTCTCTCCTTCTCTTGTTACATGAAATCATTCACATGGAACGTGCGAGCGCACTCCAACCTTCTCCTCTCTGGGGAGTGAATGTGAGATGCTGGATATATACTGTTTGCAGATATGTACAAAGTTTATCAAATTTAATCTGCAGGGGCGACTGAATAAATAGTGCTCTGTGTGTGCCCTGACACACACATTTGTGCAGAGGTGAAGATCTGAATGGAAGTCACTGAACAGTCATCAGGTCAGACTATGCAGTCAAAACCGGTATTATGTAACACCCACTTTATTGACACAAACTGACAACAGTGCAAGAAACATCCCTCAGTTGCTTGATTTCCTCATATACATTGATCACTGTGATGATTTAGCAACAAAATTAATTGTCAAACCATATTTTGTCATATATGGAGCAATTTGGGGAATGGGACAAGCGTAGCAGAATGTGAAAATGGACATTTTAAAGGTCAACAGAGCTTAAACATGTAGTCATTTAATTGATTAGTTGATTGACAGTAAGATAGTAAGATACAACTGTTTCATCGTTTACGTAGTTTTTCAAACAAAAACGGCACATTCCCCAGTTCAGTCTCCTCAATTGTGAAGATTTGCTGCTCTTATTTGTCTTATTCAATATTAAACTCAATATTTTTTGTTTGGTCGGCAAAAACAAGCAATTTGATGGCGTCGACTGGGGCGTTTTCTTTCTTTATACAATTTTCTGTCATTTTATAGACTAAGTATAAGAGAAATAATAAGTAAAACTAGTTAATAATGTTAAGTAATCATTTGTTGCAGCCTTTAAGGATAAAATAAAACATGTAAAGTGTCAAATTTAATGTAAAGCAGCTCTGTGAAGAACATAAGACAGCAATATACTACACAGTTGAAATGCTTGGATGTCAGTGTGCTTAGATGTTTGTGCAGGTATTTACGGATTTGCATATTACAGATGTGAAAGTTCCCTGGCAACAAATATAAAGATATCCGATTTACCAAAGAATTCATAAATAAGTTGATTTGCACTGATAAGAAGCAAATTCATTCCACTCACCTGACTTTATTTTTTGTTTTGAGAGAAAGTTTTGAGAGAAAGATTTAATGAGATGGATATACTTCTGCAGCATTTCACTCTGGCTGAGCTTTCTCGATCAGAAGAACAAGGTGAGGATTAGTTGTAAACAGAGAATCGCTGGCCATTTGAAGCCAACCAGGAGGTCATGTTCACGCCCCGGCCACTTCCACCTTGTTTCCTTCATTGATTGGAAATGTTTATCACATTAGGGAGGGGTCAAGGAGGGAGTCAAGTCAGAGAGTGGCTAGTGGGCTGCCACCCAGCAGTCTGGCTTATGATACTTTCCAGAGCCTGACCACAAACACGAAAACCTGTTGAGTAGGATTTAGTGAATTCCACACATGCGCAGCGAGAACATGTTTGTGATTAATTGAGGCTGAAGAAAAATGGAAGAACAAGCAGATGAAGAAGAAGAAACAAAAAGCTTCTTGAATGATCAACATCAAGTGATTCCAGTTTTTCTGTTCACTGGCCCAACAAACACCTGTTCACATCTTCACATAAGTCCACCATTAACCTACCAATGTTCAACTCCTCCCCTGTAATTTGCATCATCAGCCTGGTCTCAGACCAGCAGCACACTCACGTGAAGCTTTCATCTCCAGACAGAGGCCTAGTTCAGGGCCTTTCCCTTTGACCCAGGCCTTGCCTTGGCTTAGCCTTGGGCACAAAGACATCCCTCTCATGAATGACAGGGCTGGGACCTCCCTTGCCTCCTCATTTGACCCCCCTTGTTGGCCTAATTGTGTGTAATGCCAGGGCCATGCCCCACCCAACCCCAGCAGGCCCTGGGCCACCACAGTGAGGCCCATGGGCTTCAGAGGCCAATTATTTCCTTATTGTTGACACAGACAACCTGACAGTCTCCCTCCCACATAACGTCTGTCCTCCCATGTACTCCTGTGACTCTGTCTCTCTCTCTTCCCATCTTTCTCAGGACCACCTAGGTGTTTGCAGGGCCTAATGCACACAGGGGCCTGGGTTTTATTTTTTTATGCTGTGGTGGCAGGATCCTCTTCTGCTCACGCTCTCTGCATACCAGGGGAGACAGCCATTAACAATGCTGCCTCAAGGGAAGACCGTGACGGGAGGCTGTGGGGGGGTAAAGGTCACCTGCAGTAGAAGCAAAGTCATTTGTTTACTTCTTGACCCAGAAGGGCTGGATAGAAAAGTGCATTATTGTTATTATTGTTGTTGTTGCTGTTAATTTTTGGTAAAAGGGATGTCTCTTGTCAGTAGAATTATTTTATATATATATTTTGTCCTTTTTTTGTTTGTCACGGTGACTGTTTGGTCTCGGATTAAAGACCTACTGTCTTGGCCATTTTCCTAAATGGCCTACATTTGTCTACATTTAGTGAATGAACATCTTGCTATGTAGTGGCGTCAGTCTGCTGTTCCAAAATCAGAAAAGCTATCAATAATTTCCCCTTGCATTTCTTAAGGCAATCAAGGGTGGGGCCAGAAGAGTTATGAGGAGCGTCACAGGCCGTAGTGTAGCGATTCCAAAGGCTCTGAATGGTCAGAAAGTGGTGATCCCGCCCTGCCTCGCTTGTGGTTTGCCTGTTGCTTTTGCGAAACCCAGAATGTACAAGGATATAAAACTAAGCTTAAAGATACAAACAAAATGTACAAGTTAGCAAAACTATGGTTACAGATACAAACCTGTTTTCAAGTACACCTTTTTGAATGATATAATATTCCATAGGTAGGGGACCTGTTGCATGTCCAGGGGCCTGTTGTCTCATAATTTGCCAAGATGTTTATTTGCCAGTAAGTTATTACACTAAATAAATAGTGCAACTATTAATAATGTACAGTTTATAATTGCCAAGAACCAGGGCTTTATATGTGTTAATCTTAACAGGCAGTGACCCCTCCCTCATCCCCAAATTCTAAAGTTTCTGAAGACAATAGGAGTGAAAAAACAAGTCCTGTTGTGACAAAACAGTGTGTTATATAAACAGTGTGGAGTCAAGGACAGAAAACTGTAAATTGTAGAGCTTTTTCATCTTGTGCCCGGCGTGGATGCCAGCCAAACTGTGGGGAGAAGACAATGACAAGACTGTGAGTGACTGTATTTGTGTGTGTGAGTTATGATCTGCACCTTTCTGCAAGTTGTCAGGTATGGCATTGGCAAAGGGACAGAAATGAAAGGGAACTTCATGATCACACTTTGATGAGAATGAGGGGGTTTGCTTGCCAAGCACCGAAGGCCCAGAGGGACTGTTTGACTGTGTGTGTGTGTGTGTGTGTGTCCACAGAATGTGTAAATGCAAGTGCACATTTACACGTGTTTTTTGAATACATTCAGTATGTACCAGATATAAACTTCCCTCCCAGGTAATCAGCAGCAAGGTCCCACCTATACAGTTAACAGCTGTGATCAGTGCGCTCAATCCTCGCCGTGTCTTCTCTGTCCTGTAAGGTTTCGTGGCCAAGCTGGATGGTATTGGGAGCACAATGCATCTTAACAAAGCTGCCTTTATGTGGAACTACTCACTGTGGTTTTGACCCATAAGTACCTATGCTGTCAGATCAAGATGGAGTGTGTGTGTGTGTGTATTTGGCATATGGCATGGTATATCTGATTTGATCTCTCTGTTCTCCAGCCTAAAATGTTCACTTCACTTCTCAGTGTCAACACAATATCCAGTATGTGACAGTTATTGTTCTACAGGGATACAAGTCCCACCAGGTGTGTATGATGTGTGTGACAGCCTGATGATTTAGCACGGCAGGTCTGTGCTTTTTAACGAGTCAGAGGAGCCTGCGCAGATGGATGGATAAGTTGGACCCATGGGAGCCATACAGGCTCCTATAGAGAGGCCTGACTCCACCCCAGAGACAGTGCTGTGACCATGGTGTCGGTCCGGGCTGGGGCCGGTCTGTGGTGTGACGAATGGGACACCTGAGCCAAACTGTAACACCACCAGCGTGGTGGGTCCCCCTAATCACTCTGGCTGCCCAACTTCCAGCATCGGGTTTCAGATTCCAGGGGGTGTGATGGCGGAGCTCTGGTCCACTGGGGCTGAGGTGTCTGGTTTGCTTTAACAACAAACATTTACAGACACTCCTACACATACCACTCAGTGCCCTACAATACTCATACACAAACCCAAAAGCGGATACACGAGCAAATTAACGCATGCTTTGGCACATGCAAACATGCACACAACACACACACCTCGCACCCAAGGCTACTGGGTCTCGTAACTGTAATTATGATGAAGTTACAGGCCCAATCACGGCCAAGCTAGGTCTCAGACTGGATCAGGATCCCAGTTTACAAGACTAAGTCTCACCCAGCAGATGGTAGCCAAGTGGAATTTTGTGAAATATGATATATATATATATATATGCAAGATGATGCCCTTCTAATAAAGTGAAATATATAGAGAGAATATACCAGCTGTTCCTCTCCATTCAAATCTCTGACCCGGCCACTTTAAAGCCTGCATGCAATAACAAGATTTACGAAGTTGTATTATTAGTCCCTTACATACACAGCATTCTCATGATCAAATAAACTTTGGCAGAAAATGAAATGGCCGGTGAATAAACACTTCTCTAAATTTGTCATTGACAGTTTAAGTTGGCCTACTTTGTGGTTTAAAGGGGGACTTGACGTTTGGTGATACAGTGCTCTGTTGACATGGCAAACTATCAGTTTACTATGTTAATTGAACATCTAATAGCTTGCGTAGAGCAGATGGTCTAAGGTGAAACATGTCCTCCTGTCCCCTCTCTTTTCGTTTTATTTCTGGATCAGCTGGAGGAGGTGGGGTGAGAAGGGGGCAGAGGACGGTCTCTGTGTCCAGTACTAAAGCCTCCCTGTTTGGGCACATAAGACCCACTCCTCCCCTCATCTTTGCCGACATCCACCTTGTCCAAACTTAGGTGAGGGGAAAACTATGCAGGGAGATATTTCTAAATAAACTGTGTGTCAATAGTGATTGGTGCCAAACCAAACTCCATTTGCACTTGTTCCTGTCCATAATCGCTCATCTAAACAAGCTTGAGGGTTGGTGGGAAAGGAGCAAGAGGGGGCGGGAGGTGGAAAGGTGAGGAGGCAAGAAAGGGGGAGTGGACGGGGGTTTGCCAAAATAAATCCATGAATGCCGTCTTTGACTGAGTGGCATCTTTGAAGTGAGCTATAATTGCAGGCCTCTTGTCCAGCAGCGGAGCCTGTGGCAAGCCAGGCCCGGGCCGAGCTGAGATGTCTGGCTGCAACGCTGAGGAAACGTCATGACTTCACAATACACATAGTCAAGAGGCATCAGTCCAGCGTGATACAGCATCATGCTTTGGTGGCAACGGAGTGGAACCACACAAAAGAAAATCCGTTGTTGCTTCATTCATTTCTTGCAGTTCTGAGAAATGTGCCTGTTTATAACCTTTCATTGTAGAATCATTGCACTGACAGGAAACCAGTGTAGTTCCACGCTGGGTGCACCACCAAGAAATCCCACCTGACTAAGAAATGACGGCATGTGTAACGAGTTCAGTACCAAAGCACTAAAAGGGCTAAAGAGGATCCTCACAAAGCTCCTTTGACAGCACCACAGATCCAGCCATTAGGTAACACTTGAGTCCTCAACCCTCAGAACAGCACAACCTGTGTCTGCTGTACTCTGCTGCTCTCCGAGAATGCACTAAATGTATAAGCATGTGTTTATGTGTTCATGCATGTGTGTGTACATGGCTACATATGCATCAGGGGGGCAAGAGCTGGACGTGGTGGAATAAAACTCTTTCTAACCACAGTGATGTTTTTCCACTTGGGGGAAGTGCGACAGGGTTACATGGGCCTGTGATTAATACACGGCTCCTTGATGTCTTATTTAGAATATAAACCCACCCAACCCCATGATTATTAGACTTAACTCCCTAAAGAATACCTTACATAATGCACCTTTCAGCTGCTCTTTTTAAACTGATATATTTTTTTTTTTGCCACGGGTGTGTTGTCTGGATTTTTTTTTTTGTTTCCACTGCAGCACTTGTGAAAAGGGGAAAACCCAGCTTGGAATTGCCTTACAATACCCCTCGGTGTATGCATGTAACTTTGTATTACTTTTTTAAAACTGGAAAAGTAAACGGAGGAGGGATCAGTTAGGTGTTGCGGTGAGCAGAACTGTACATGTCGGGGCAGGGCTTAAGATGGCTGCTAGGCATTTCTTGTCCTTTGTTTCATTTTCTGATGATGAAGATCCTCGACAGCTCAGCTAGTGTGAAGAGAAGATGGAGAGGCTGATCACCTTGAAGCAGCTATTTGATGTTTTTCTTAATTCAGGCAACGTGCCAAACATACATTCCAGGTACTGCAGATGCAGTGTCCCTCTTTAGCATGTCTTTTTACAACCCTGTTAAATTAGTTCCTATGAATGAATGTACAGTATCAACACTTGTAGGTGTATATTGTCAGTCAGACTTTACAAACCAAATGAGTCCCTGATTTATGAGGCATATCTTCAATGGCACAAAGGTTTGTCATCCCCCAACTCTCAACTTAACGTTACAGCTATCTTTGATGGTTATTCAGTCAATCCTGGCCACCCACATACAATCTGTACATTAAATCTGGTCTATTCTGCAACATGCATCCTCTCTCTCTGCTGTCTGCAGCAAGCAGATCCCCTCCTTGCATGAAAACCCTGCTGCTGACTGGAGGAATCCAGGCGGGGGGTTGGCGGGTGAACCTGGCAACCATCCAAAGGCTAACCCCCGACCACCACCACCACCAGTCACACACACACAGCCCCTTTCCTCAGAGTACACACACCTGTGCCTGGGTCTGGGCCTCTCTCAGCTGCCAGTCTGAACCCCAGGAACCCCAGAGTTGTTCTGCTGTTTGATCCAACAGAATCTGAGGTTTTCTCTCATATTCAGGTGGTGCACTCAAAACACACACCTGCACTAATGGTTAAACACAAATGCACACATGCACATACAGTCACTCGCATGAATATACTGTGCATTCATGTTGTGAACTAACTAACTAACACCACATATTGTTACTTGATTCCGTGAGCTACATAAAAGTTGAACTTTATGCACTCTGGGTTTGTGACACCATAACCGATGAATCACATAAAGTCTTTAGTTTTGAAGCAGTTCATGTGTCCATGCATGCTAAAGTATAAGTGGATGGATGGTAGGCAGCTGAATAACCAGTGATCCACCGGAGAGTTAGTCGTGTGTGTGCTATCATTCTGTTCCATCCAACAGATTACAAAAGCACAAACAGGTGGTGGGGTTGATCAAAAACTACTTCAATTCAAACTGATTTTCTATACCAGAAATCTACATCCATATGGTCTTAAAGAGGATTTGTCTTGACCTTGTTTTCTGTTGTCCATCTAGTGATTAACATTGCTGCCTTCAGCATTTTGTTGTGTATACATACATTAGTGCAGAGTTTAAGACTCGTATATGGGGGCCCATGGGTGTATGTAGACACATCATCTACAGCCAGGAAGCTGATGAGTTCATGCAAAACACCTCACCTCAAATAGCCTGCTGCTTGTAGTCTCTACAACTACATGCTCTGTAGGTTGTGCTGACAATGGTCCTATTTGTCAAATTCTTTCAATCAGTGGAATAAATAAATATAAATAAAAATATAAAAATAAATATCTTTGCACATTAAGAGCATTTTCTACTTTTTCTGTCAGTGTACGTTTTTTTTAAATGGGACTGTAGATTTTGACTACATGCCTAAATAACAGCCTGGATTCAAACCCTTTCACAATTCTTTGATGCTACAGTATTACAAATCAAAATGTCAGTGTAAACCCTCTGCACATTGCGGTGCACGGAGAGCAGTTAGACCACTGCTTTAAAACTCTTCTACATCACTTGTGTGAGAAAATGCCTGGTTTAGGGGTACCAAGAAAGCGCTACATTTGTGTGATTGGAGGCAGTGTTTGCATGTGTCATCAGTGACAGGGAGTCAGAAAAGTCAACGTTAGAATTAGGACATCGGACTGGAGAAGAAAATGTTGGCTTTGTACAGGTTCAAATGCTCTGACCAGACACATAAATTGGCAAGCCATCTGATGTGCTCTGCACACTCTGCACCCATTTTTTACGACTTTTCAGGGGAAACTACAAGGTATTGCATGCCCCTACTCACCCCCGTCCCTCCCCTTATCATAAAACCAGGTTCACCTTCCCACCTCCACCGGACAACTCAGATGGGCTGAAATTACAGCAGTGCAGGCTCCAAATCTCCCTCCATTCTCCACACATGCCAGACAGAGGGGAGGAAAGAATAATAGGCTTTGCCGCCTCTGGCCTGCATGTCTCTCTGCCCAGGCCTATGGCTGAACCCCACCAACAGATAATAATTACAGCTCATGGAGGAAAGCAGTAAAATGTAGAGGGAGGAAGACGAAGACTGGAGGGAAGGAGAGAGAGACGTGATATTGCACTGAGCTGAATGTGGGAGGACAGAAACAAGAAACTGTTGGCAGAAAAAATGATGCAGGGCAGACATGGGAGTCTGAAAATGAAAACAGGTTGAGGGGTTGAGGGGCAAATCAGGAGAAATTGGAGTATTAAATAGCTATGATAGTTGTGGAAGTGTAGTTTAGTGAAAAGAATGGATGTGACCAGAAAAAAAGAGATGACTTAGAGGGGAGGGATGAAGAGAGACAGCTGCAGAAGAGGAGAAAGAGATCATAAATGTAATAACTGATCAATAAATGTAAGATGTGAGAAACAGCAGAGGAGATATGGAACAGAAATACAAGCTGACTAACATATCAAACACAGAAGAAAAAAAAAACAGAATATGATGACAGAAGACAGACCTGGATCGTATCCAACTCAAATGAAAAACATGCACTTAAGCTGCACGCTGATCCCACACACCTAGTGCATCTCTCTATACCTGTTTCATCTGCAGCTCTGAAGAAACAGCCAGCACACATGAAAATTGTTCAGGTAATAAACGTGTGGAGGGGTAGTTCCCCAAGTCAGCCCGCAGACAGCGTGCAGACAGATATAGGGCCTGCATGTGTGGAGCAAAGATGTCATACCTGGATGGAAAGCGAGTGGAGACAGGATGAGAAGAAAATGAAAGAAAAAAGTGAAGTGAAGCAAAGGACCCATGATGGCAGAACATATTGGGTTAGGAAAGCCCAGGGTTTATTCAAGATTAATGAGCACATCAATCTGTCCTGATATAGAAGAAAACAAATGGTTTAGATTTGAAGAAGAAAAGAAGAAATGGTACTGTGAATGAGAGCATGCCATTATGTGCTCCCTGTTCTGCTCCTATGTCCCTCCCTGACATAAGCAACCCCTCCCTGAGCACAGTGTGGGATCTAACCTAAAAGAGACAAATCCTATTAATGCAGAATACAACTCATAATAATGCACCTTTATGCTGTGTGTTTTTTTAAGTGTAGCTAAACCATCTTTCCCCCCAACTGAAAAAAAGTGTCCTAAGAAGCGGAAAAAAGCCTCTGAAATTCTTAGTAGTGGAAAAAGTATTCAGATCCTTTCCTTGAGTAAAAGTAGCAGTACTGCAATGGGAAAAATACTCCATTACAAATAAATGTCCTACGTTAGAATGTCCCTTAAATGTCACAAAAAGTATGCGTATTGTTAACAAAATGTACTCAAAGTATCTACAGTAAAATTACTCATAATGCTGCAAATTGTCCCCTGTGAGTGTTATACCATTAAACATTATATTATTGGATTATTATTAGTTGCATTAATGTATATTTACTGCTGTAATTGGTTGAGGTGGAGCTTTTAGCTACTTTATACAGTTGGGTAGTTTAATCTATAACTGCATCATATTTTATAAGCTTTGCATATATTTTTAATGTAAACGCTTAACTAGTAACTAGTAACTCCAATAATTGTAGTGGAGTGAAAGGTGCAATAGTTATGCTATGGATTGTAGTGGAGTAGAACGGTGAAGTAGCACACAATGGAAAAACTCAGGTTTAAGTACATCAAATTTGTAAGTCTTGATCATTTCTCAAGTCTTGAGTCCACACACACCGTGACAAAGAAACCTTTTAGTATCCCCCGTGCTGTCATCACAAAACAACATCGATCTCATTTTTGTGGTATGATGCACTGCCTGCAGTCATCCACAACAGGTTTGTGTAATGTCTACAGCAGCACTTTTGTGCTTGTATGATGACAGAGACAGTAACCATGAGTGGAGAGGTGGCTCAAGGCTGTAGCGTGAGTCCACAGATGTGTTTTGCTGATGTTATCTGCACAGCTGTAAACAATTCTTACTCAGAACAGACTGGCCGAGACACTGGGACATGCTTGATCGTAGACTAAAACATACTACAACCCTATAAAAAGAAAAACCTGGCAGACACACATGCTCTCTATCTGTTTAATACACATGCATTAGTTTTGTTTATTTTGTCACATTCTGCCCTCTGTCCTCTCACTCTCTTGCTTTCTCTGCCATCTTCACCCCTTTTTCTCAATTTGTTACACACTTACTGATCTTGTCTCTGCTGTGGATCTTATCGCATTCCCTCTTCTTCTTCTTCTTCTTCTTCTCTTTTTCTTTTTTTCAGCTCGTCTTTCTGTGTTCGTCACAGCTCACTGCCACTCCATCACACGCACTCCCATCATACCTCTGTTCCTGTCACCATTTTGAGGGAAAAAAGACCCACTTTTCCCCCAAATGTCAGCAAGAAACGTCAATGAAATGGAACAAAACGCTAATACAGAAATACATTATGCTGTGAATAGCATTTTGATGTTGAATGAACTCCCATACTTCTGCAGGCCTGAGTCTCTGCCTAAGCATGTATATGTTTGATTTATGCGTCTGTTTATTTTGATTGCATTGGAAACTGTCAAAGCCTTGTCATACAGTATAGCCACATCCACAGCAGTCTCACAGCCATCTGCATCCAGAACGGGAATGCATTGAGGAAGCTCTGCCAAGCCTATCCATCAAATTAAACCCCAAAGTTTGGTCGTGTGCGCCATGTGTTTCTTGGAAGACTCCCTTTGACCAAAAGCAATATTAATAAAGTGAGTCACAAAACTCACTTTTCTCCTAATTCTGTGTTGACTATAATCAACGTTTTATTGGATGACCGCCTGAACAAACACACGAGTGATAACACCTTCCTTAGCTTTCTGTTAGCTAAGCCCTCAGCATGCAATGTGCAATGTTTATGTCTGTTAGCAGATGGCTTAACCAACATGTCTGCACATGTCTGCCATCTGAATTCAATCAGTAATTCAGACGCAATTAATATTTCCTCCCCAGACCTTTCTAATGAGTAATTTATAGAAATGTCCTCTTCAACCCTGTGTGTTTGTCTGTGTGTGCAGGCCCATCTGTACAGTATCTGTGTACTTGCAATTGATAGGTGTTGACTAAACTCTTGGAGCTGATTAGGATAAGTTAGCAGGTTTCTGCACACTAATGACATTCCTCAGTGTGTCTGCTTTCCTCCTGTGTCTTAAAGTTTTGCTCAGCGCAGGCCAGCATGTTTGCTTCACTGTGAGCCTCAGCGTTTTCCACTTCCTTTCCTCTCAAACTGGAGCAATAAGCCACAAAAATGAAGGTGGACAGGATACAGAAAGACAAAGAGAGACTCCTTGCGTATGTGCATTTGTCATTTAGGAAAAGGAGGATGAAAATACTCTTATTTGTGCACTTGGAAAAGAATGACTGCAGTGTGGTGGATATATTATACTTATGAGTGCAAGTTACAGAACAGTAGTTCCTGACTGGGAGCATTTTTAATAATCACAACACATGGAAATTAATAGAGAAAGGCTGTATAAAAGTAGCATGAGGCCAAGCAACAAAGAACAAGTGAGGGAGGAAGGGAAGATCATATAATGTGACTGGTAAAGTGATAAAAGGAGGGAGTGTGGGAGGAAGCGGGGGCATGGGAAGAGAAGCGAGGGGTGTAGAGGAGGGTGTGTGTATGGTTTTTCTGCTTGCGGATGTTGTAGACGGTAATGTTATACCTCCTCTGTGTTTTGACATTTGAAGACTTTTGGAATAGTTTCATACCAACAAAAAGCCAGACGATTATTAGTCCTCTTTTCGAGACGTAAATAAAGGGTGCAGAGGCTTCAGTTTCCCATGATGAAACTGATGCCTTTGTACCTGATATCCCCGGCTATTTATTCAGATTATTATTACCACAAATATCTTTATAATTACCTCATTTATACTTTGTTCTTCTGTTGCATCCTCATGTGGTTTGAAGGTAAGAAAGGCAACTCCATGGTACAGCATGAGAGGGATATCTACAGTGTTTGGTCCAAATAAGAGACAGACAGAAAGACATAAAGTTGTTCCTCAGAGGAAATGCTGTCTGCATAATTTGGATGAGTAAACTGCTTGTGGACGGGGAGAGAGGGCTGGAAGTTTCTGGGATGGGAATCAGAAAAACATATCCAACCATCCACATCATCAACAATGTGTTATGCTGTGAGTGTAACCCTGAAAGACCCTGGGAGAGACCTGCGTATTTGTGAATTCATGCTTGACTTGTGTTTGAGCCTACTAATATTTGTTACAGTAAAATCTTTGGCCGTCACAGGGACTCAAGTTTACAACTGTAAAATCACTGCTAAACCACAGAATTACACAGAATTAGATTACATCCGTATCAAGTGAATTTTCAGTTCAGCTTTTCTCTTCCATAAACTTATTTGTGCTCATGCATGCTGAGATCTCAAGCAGTTATGCATCTCTCTCTCACACTTTATCACTTTAAGTCATTCTATAGTAGACTAGTCCAGTGGTGAAAAAATACTAAATGCCATTCAAACTTTAAAGTTCCCATTACTAAGCAAGACACCTGTTCACCAAAGCTGGGCATGCACTCCAGGAAAGGATAAGGATTGAGAAACCAGGTCCAGTGTTGATCTCTTTTGGACTGACCATGTCACTGTATCAGTGTAACACATCACTGTAACAATGACTTCAGTCATTTCAGCCAGTGTCCCATAGATGTTATACATTTCTTTACATTCAAGTGACAAAGCCCTCTAGTGGCCATACTAATTATGACATTAAGTCCACATAGGGATGAGTTCAGGTGGATGGATGATGAAAAGGGTTGCAGGGATGTAGTTATTAGGTCTATTGTCTGTTGGCGGTTGTGCACCTGGATGCCAACTGCCATAAAACTAGAAGAAGAAGAAGGTGGATGGATGGGCCAACAAAACATCCAACTCGTTTCCCGTTTAAACCAACATTCAGTGTTGATTTTTTTAAGCATGACCACGATCGTTCCATAATCTTAACCACGTTTATTATTGTAACCATGATGACGAAGCTTCCCTAACCCTAACCTAAACCTAACCAAATCATGGCTTTTCGTTTAACCTAACCTGGACTAAATCAAGACTTTTCAACAGTGCTGTCCCATCATAAAACCAAGGGATTTTTCAACCATGATTTGTTTTGGCAGACACGGACAAATGATGGCATCCTGTAGATAGAGGTGTCAGATCTGAGACACTTCATGGACATGCATTTTAAACAATGTATTTTGCCATTTCATTTTGAGCACTTGTTGGCAAAGGTCATGTTCAGGGTTAAAAGGAACCAAGGTTAAGGAAATTGGATGAGAAACAGAAGGCTCCGATGTGAAAGTCACATTCTTTGTTGACCCATGCTCCCTACGTTTTGTCACGCTACTTCCATTAATGCTCTTGGCCAGACAAGAGTCGTAATTCACACGACAGATGATCTTTGTCAGGTAAAAATAGGTTATTTCTGGTATTTTGTTTGATCCAAGCTTAAATCATAACACTGATTTCTTAGGAATTTGTATTTTATTTTGGGTATTCATCCATTCAGAAAATCTTGAAGGGTTAATAGAGGTTAAAGAATTGTCTCTTGTCCTTACAGCTGTTAGTATTGACAGCATCATCTTTTCACTCTCTCCCACTGTGTAGCACACAAAGATTCCCTTTGTGCGCAACCTTAAACGAGCTGTAACACCTCAACACTATCCACACGCCAGTCGACTGCAATCTTTCTGTCAAGTGTGATATCGTTCATCTAGAGCTGATAATGTCTTGGAGTCCAGCGCCATCTTTCAGATATGGTTACTGTGGTCGTTGCCTGACGACGTCTCTGTTGTGGTCATGTTTAGGAGATAAACCAGGTTGTATCTTGTTTGTATAGTCTTTGGGATAGGTTATAGTGTATGACTTCATGGCTGAGTTGCCTTGTTATTTTGGGGTCAAGTTACAGCTCAACCAGCCATTACATTGCTACTTTCTGAACTCAGACGTTTCTAAGTAAGGATAATGTCAAGAAAGGTTTTGCTTCATGAAATTTAATGTAACAGTTTGTTTGTTTTATTATTCAGGTCCCAATCCTATCACCATGCAGCATCTTCTACTCTGCCTGGTATCCCGGGCTGATCTTTAAACGCCAGAACAAAAAGGCCTGTCCTCAAATTTACTTCTCAATTAACCACCACACTTTCCAACCTCCTTTTTCCCCGCTTTCCCGCTGACCTTCTCACCCCGCGCTCTTTTTTTATATCCCGGCCCCCCCCCCCCCCCCCCGCTCCAAACGCAGGAAACATGTGCTGGAAAACACAGCTTGTGTGTCACTCCACTTTAAAGTGAGAGCATCAAGCAGGAAAATAAATATGGGGTAGCGAAAGTAGCAGCAGAACAAAGTAAAACAAAATTGGTGTGGCTGAGTGTGCATAAGTAGCCGGGTTCTGGCTGATGCTCATGTTGATAAAGAGGCTTAGACCCTGGCTGGGAAGGTGCTAGCATTTAAAAAAAAAAAGCCGCCTCTGATGTTATCACATGCTATTGCTGTTCTATTAGACTCCCAGGGTTATGATTGTTGCTTTGATTTTGCTGCACAGGGTGTAAGGCAGCACTCTTGTATTTCCTATCCCCCCTCCCCGAGTAATCTTTTGGAAAGCCCAAAAGGATTAGCGAGTGCCCACTAAAGCGACAAGTGTTTGTTTGACTCACTCTCGCTCTCCTGCCTTCCGTGCTCTTTGATTTGCCTCCATCCAACCCACGTTGTGCCACTGTGCACACCGGTCGCTGATCTCTCACCTGTCTAATCCTGCAAAGACGGCAGAATGATTTGCCTGACAGATACACACTGCACTCTGTAACTGTGTATCGTCATTGCCAGACTACAAGGAGGGCACCAACAGATGATCAAAAAGTACAGGCGAGATAATAATAATGTTTCAAAACTCTTCCCTCACAAGTGGTGCATTGTGGGATACAGGTTGTCAAATGCTGGAGCTGATTACATAAAGGCGTACATCACTCCTTTAATCACACATCAAAGACTCATCTATGTCACGGCGACAGGTTGGCCCCGTCCCATCTTGTACACTTCAAAGAGGTGGAAAAAGAATCTCACACACAGACACACTGTCACACAGGCACCTCTCACTTTGTCTCTACACATAAACTGACACACACGGACAATTTAAGTGGCTCATACCAACAGCGCAAATATCCTTCAGTGGGTAAACTGATATCAGTAGGAACAACTTAAAACGCCACACAAGCGTCTAGATGAAAGTGGGAGATTTCCCAACAAGTCTTAACGGCTTTGTTCTAGAAAGATCCTGAGTGGAGATTTATCTGGTGGAATGTGGGGTGGGGGGGTTGCAGCCTGCATATTAAGCAGCCTGGCAAGGGGAAAATACGATACAGAGCACAGATATGTTCAGGTGGTGGGGGGCGTTAAGCATTCCTATAAAGTTGCTGTGGGGACAGGCGAGGCTGTGTTCCACGACCGTGTCCGCATGTTGACAGCTTTACGCCTGTGGTCCTGTACTTTAACTGCTGCCTTGGATAAACCCAAAAGCCATCGACTCCCACCGCTTGCTGTATAAACTGGGAGAAAATCTGGCCTGGACTGAAGCTTAAAGCTCAGTTTAGTAGAAAGCATGAAAACTGTAGATATAACCGACACTTTGGTTTGAATAATAAAATCAATACACGTCTCCACACTCAACCGGTGCTCTGTCTAAAATCCAAACAACAACCTCAGAGAGCAGATTTCAGATGCACACTGGTTGACCTATGAACCTCCATCCTAGTCCTTGTTAAAAAGCACACTGCTTGTCTTTCCTCAGTCCACCTCTCAGTTCTCAATCACAGAAGAGGAAACGTTGTTGGTTCGGGGTTCACAGACAAAAGTCTCATGTTGTTTATAAGGTCAAAGGGTCAAAATCACCCAAATTACATGAAAACATTTTTCTCGCTTGCCCCCAGTGGTATGAAGTCTTGCAGGTAGTTTGGGATTTGTTTGCCCAGGTTTTGAGATATTGGTCTCTTAAGGACATCTATTGAAACTACACTATCCAAAAATAATCCCACAGTATGACAGTATGTTCTGAGTAACAAGACAATGTTCCTGAAGAGATGTTTCCTCATGCTAGCAGCATGGCTCCGTGGATGGTCGGTCTGTCCACCACTTTGGTGCAGACTGAAATATCTCAACTATTGGATGGATTGGCATGCCATTTTGTGCAGATATTCATTTAGTGTCTCGCTGTGTTGCAATGTAAATAAAGGCTACCATCCATGCAGGATAGGACTGTTGAAAAGTAATTTATCATTGCGTAAACACGTAAATAAACCATGGACAGCTTTGCTTACAGGAGCTTTTTAGGGGGACTGTTTCCCAACCTCTCCACACTACTTCCTCTGTCCATTACCACCTCTCATCCCACTTACACAGTGAGACATCCAACCCCAGCTCCAGTTTTCATGATGCATTAAGTGTTTCTAAGTGTAGCTCTCTGTGTGCCTTGATCCTATTGATATGCAACACAGGTGTTAATTTTATACATGTGAAGTAGTCCCTTTTAAACCTGATCATGGTCATGAGGTATGGATTGAAAAGTAAGCATGCAAAAGCCAAAGACAAATATACATGTGCACTGAACTGAGTCTGTATTTCCAAGGGCCAGCTGATGAACTAATATACATTTAGTGTAATGAGTGAGTTACTTTTAGGCTGAGGAGACAAACATTCTCTTGGTCCTATATATATATTTAGTGGATCACTAATTCTGCAGCTTTTGCTGAGGCTAAAGGGCACACTTGTGAGATGTGCCTGAATTAGCTGAACCCAGACAAACAAATTGTGTTTCAGTCAGTTTTGACACAGTGTCCTTCTCTCCTTCTCCCCCCTCTTTTCTGCTCACCGGAGCTTCTCGAGAGCTGCACAGTGAGTGCATTTCAAAAGTGGCAGTGTGATGGGGCTCTTTATATGAAAGAAATAGCACCAGTGTTCCCTTAATGGATGTTTTTCTTCAGTGAGCATTTCTCAAAATACCTTCCCTTGACTTTCCTCTCCACTTTATAATGGTAAATTCTGTCCTTACTACCCAGAAGTGGTTCGTTCCTCTTCTGTAGAATGAGTGAAGAGGTAAGTTGAGAACATGCCATATCCCCCTAAAAAAAAATCATAACTAATGGTGATAAAATGGCTTAACAAAAGGACAATAAGGAAAATTCAGCAAGCATCTGTGCTCGTACGACAAATGCAACAATGGGCAAAGAGTTTGTATCATTCACTGGTTTCCCGTAATGCTACCACGTGAGAAAAGTCTGTTTATTTTCACAGAGAACAATGGTCTGGTTGCATGCTGTACTGGTATCAGTGCAGGGCTCAGATATTTGAGTATAAATAGCGTGAAAAGAGGAGATGTGCCAGACAGGAATGTCCTCCTCAAGGGCATCTGTTGGACAATGCCCAGCATGCCATGATGGGTGTTAAAATTAGCTGGAGAGCAGCCAAAATCAGGAGGCAAAAGGGGGACTGAAAGAGTGAAAAAGAGTAAGACAAATTCCTCCAGGCGACTGTTCATTTCTCCTCCCTGTTCTATTTAAGAGCAAAAGAAAACAAGATAAAGAGAAGAAGAAAAGATTGACAGAGCGATGAAGCAACAGGTTGATACAGAAATAATGTAACTCAAAAGAGAGGGAATGGAGGATCAAGTGAAATGCAGTGAGAAAATGAAAGAAAGGGAGAAAAGATTGAGGCCATCAGAGGATATGAGGGAGGAAACAAGCAGAGAGGATATCTGATTGGCTGGAGGCAAAGAGGCAGAAGGGGACAGGAGAGGTGAGAGAAACAGAAGATGGAGAAGTTATTTCACACTTCCCGTTAGCATGATACTCTTACTTCACTGTGACACATTAGTCCTCTGTCATACACTGACGATGACTACGTAACAGCATGCGCAAAGCTGCTCTCGCTTCCCTTATATCTGTCATTACTTCATCCCAAATGTTCCTATTTCTCTCTCTCTTCTCTCCCCTTTTAGACTGTAAACAAAAACTTTTCTTTTTACATGATGAAACACCACTTGAGCGCCCATCACCTGTATATCAGAGGCATAAAAACGCTCCGCTCAGGAATGGAATCTGTGCAAATGACCTTATAAAACAGCATGCCAGACAAGCTTTCAGCAGCTCCTTCTCACTTCTCATGAAGAAACCCTGCTATGCCACAACAGGGCATAAAGCGATTAAACAAATATGTCAGTTATTGTGCAGTGATTTTGTGTATGTGTGTCAGTGAGGAAGCCTTGCGTGCCCACACAGCTGTGTATCTATATGAATATGTGTAAGCTGAATGCAGCCACAGCGGCCTTGTTGCCTTGTTTGTAGCAACAGGAGCTGCTGTCAGTCGCACAGTGACCCCCGCTACTTTGCAGAGGCCAAAGGTGAGAGGTCAATGAGGTGACACTGGGATTGCTGGAAGATATAGAGTGAACCGGCCCGGCCCCATCACAGCCCCGACATGAAAACAAAAGCCTGTGACCTCGTCCCTTAGGAAATGTTTCGATGCAAGCAAAGTTGCTGATTTGGATTTTAAATCAATGGTTCAAGCTATAACTCATTAAACTCCTGGGGAGCTGAGAGAGACACTGAAGACGTCATTCTGCCACCTCTGTGAAAAGCAGAGTGAGAAGTGGCCACAAAGCAGAGTCATCGGTGCATTCCAATTTGACAGGATATGAATCACAATGCTGACACTGTGGAGACACCCTGTGACTCTTGGCAATGATATTACAATGTAGAACAAGGACATAAACGCCCGTAATGTTGTGATCATGGCAGACACCAGAGAGGTCACTGGCTGGGTTGCAGCAGGAGGGGCAGTGGTTGATGTTGGTGGTGTCGTCTCTGGTGCTTGAGATTTCACAGCAGCGGTGGATTCCTGAGCTCCGTCTTGTAACAGTGAGGTTTGATTCATATGGTAACACAAAGGCAGCGCTGGCTGCATGCGGGGCCCCGGCACCAAACGGCCACTCTTGCTGGAAGGGCCACACACTCGCACAATGGCACCTCTGTAGCTCCAGTGAGCCTGCAGAAGTTTGCTTTTGATCTCTCATCACGCGAAGTCACACTCCAGAATAGAAATGAGAGAAACCTTGCATCTTCCTTGGACTATATGGCATCTGCGCCCTCTGTTTTGTTTTTGGTCTCGTTGTCGGCAGCTATTTTCAAAGGATGAAGCTCCTATTTTGATCTCCACCCTCTGAATGCATCTATTTATCTGAGGCCTTCGAAGAAAATGAGTAAAACAGGACTAAGAATAGAAAAGACAGACAGAATAAAGCCAGAGACAGAGAGAAAAAAAAAATCTGTTGGCCTCCCATGCTATTAGTGACAGAACAGGTCAGAGAGGCAAAGTAGCATTCAACAGTGCTGTGACCTGCAACACAAACAGGTGTTCAACAACATTATCTGACTCTGTCTCTGTCTCTGCCCCCAAAATTGTTGACCTTCTCTCTTCTGTGCCCCCCCCCCATCTGTTACCTCTTTAATCTCCACCATGGCGCTTATCCCTCTTTAGTTGCACATTTTTTAAATGTTTTTTGAGTATATTTTGAAGTGGATCTTCGTTTTACACAGAGTTTTATACAGAGTCTCATCAACCCGCACCTACCGGCATGAAGTAATCAGTTGAGCGACCCCATTGTGTAGTGGCTCTGAGGTTAACCAGAAGACTTACGTGACTTCTCTACACATTAGACCACGCAATGCCACCTTGTAGCACCAACCGCAGCGCAACAGCTGTTCATAAAGAGCATGCCACCCATACTTAAGCCTGGCACCCACAACCAGACGCTTGTGCCTCACCAGAGCCTGATGAGACCATTTGTTCTCAGTCTGGGAACAAGAGATGAAAAGAGACAGAAGACGGAAAGAGAGCGCAGAATGTTGCCACTGCTGCCAGTAATTCAGGGATTTGATTTCGCAGCTTTGTGTCTTATCGCCTGGCGGAGATCGACATGGAGAGAGGGCGAGAGGGGGAAAAAAATGAGAGAAAAGAGAGAGCAGTGTGGACATGCCTGCTGCTTGCTTGTCTATCTCTCTTCGCCATCAACACTGAAGCAACTCACCCAACAACAGGAGGACGGCTTTTCACTGAACCAAGGCTGCGGCGAAATCTTCAAATGCACACATCACAGAGCATGAACATCTCACGACACATACATGCAGAAGGATCACTTTCCTCCCAGCTGTTATCTTTAACTCGCCTAATGTTTACTAGAAACTCGGAGTAAAACCCTGCAAAAGCATCCTTACTCTGCCTTTGCAAACTACGTGATTCCTGATTGATCTGATTGTTTGAATACAGCAGTCTTATTAAATGGCATACCTGAAATGCAGTGCATGCCAGTGGCCTGTATCTCTACACTGAATCTGCTCATTCTCCCTCCTGCTGCCCTCATTTTTCTGTTAACTTCTTCACCCTCTCTTTGTTTTGTTTTTCAGAGGACTCAGCTAAACCTGCACATTTCCTCTTGTCCTCCACTTTCTCTCTCTCACGCTCTCTCACTTAACCTCTATCTCATCCTGCTCTCCTCTCTTCTTACATATCATTACACATTTACATAGGAGCCTCAGTGACAGGGCCTGTCATGCAAAAAAAAAAGAGCCATTGTCCTAATTTGCTCCAAGAGGAAGCCTGTAATATCAAAATTATCAAACACATTAACATTTTCCTTCTGTGGTATTGGTTTCCCCAGTGCAAACATACTATCATTGTCATTCACTGACTCCCGTATACACACGAGCCCTTCAGCATTCAGTGTCTCGGATGAACTTGGAGCTGAAATGCACACTTGCGCCACTGGCATAAGAGCAACAAAGGTCTACACAGGCCCTGTTGTCCTGGGACAGTAAGGTAGTTATCTGTGCCACAGCGGAAACATAAAGCAGTCAATAGATGAATGCTATCTTTATATCTACTGCACCAGAGGTGATTTGAAACACTGCCACTGGACGTCATAGAGCCCTACTCTGAAACATAGCCTTTGAAGCACTGACAGCGCCGACAGAATCAGGCCAGCTCTTTGATACGGGTGGTGGGGAAAGAAAAACTTGAGCATTAAAAGGGAGCATTATTTAGTTACAGCTCCATTAAAATGTTGTAGAGCTTTGACGATGATATGAGGAACAAATCATAATGGAGTTGAGTGGAAAACTTACAAGTGGACAGAAAGCGGTTTGTGGCTCACCTTGGCTTCACTTAAAGAGGATAGAATAAAAAGGTTAAGTTCTTTTCAGATAAGTAAACATTTGCAGTATATTATTATTTGGGTCTGCTTCATATTCTACATTTACATTTTGAGCTAATGGAGGTTAAATCTTTTAAATACACACAATTACTGTATACCACACAAGCACAGTAATCAGAACTTGCAGTGTTATTCTTTGTTTAATCAAAAGGCCTCAGCTATAATGAAGTCCCTTGTTGGATCTGTTTGGGCTTGAGGGAATTTAGCTATCTACCCCAAATTCTGTTTATTTTACTCCAGCTTCCTGTTTTCCTATCACACATCATCTAAATGCTTTCTCACTTCCTGCCCGCGGGACTGCAGGTAAACCAAAACATTACGTCAGTGAGGAACTTGCCACTTTGGGGCCTCGAGGGCTTCTTGCAGAGAACGATGACCACAATGGCTGGCAGTGGGAGAGAGAGTTAATTACTAAAGCCGATTCACTCACTAATGACTGTTTCACTTCTGTGGGGTGTTTTTAATGGGATTCAGGAGTCAGGCTGAGCAACAGAGCAATCTGTTTTTAATGGCACTTTGAATGGTTAGAGTTGATGCTGTTGCACACAGAGACAAAGCCACTGCTCTTACTTGTGGTGCAGTGATGTCATTAGAGGCTTGGTAATAACAGAAAAATGGAGTGAATAGATCAGGAGGAACATAGAAGAAAACCGGGTACACGGCATTCAGATACACACCCCGAGGCATTTCTCTCACCACAATCACACTTTATCCCTGTTATAGGGCCATCACAACGTAAACCATCCCTGCAGCTCTGATTCAGTCTGACGAAATGGGACATACACATATATCACATAAAATACAAACCATTTATAAGGATGCTTATTTCCTAGAGGTTGTACTTGTTGCTGTACGTGGGCCGTACATGCGGCACTGAGGTGGTGTTTAGGGTCCAGGTGAGGTTGTCTTTGATGTGCATGCCATAAACGTGGAACTCTTGACTTACATACTGGAAAGCTACAGTTAGCCACTCCAGGTGACTCCTGAAAGTAGGCTTACCTGTAGCTAATGTTAGCAAGCCAGCTAAAAAGACACAACATGCAAATACACCAACTTTGGAGAAACTGTGAGTTACATTTCTCCTCTTGTAGTAGAGATTAGCCTCCTCCCCACACTTCCAGGCCTCGTGCCAAGCTAACAAGTACCTGACCTGACTGATTTCAGCCCTCCATCAAACTCCCAGTAAGACAGGTATTGGAATTAAGAACTGTAATGTAATTACTGTATTTCACATTGCAGTCCCTTACAATACTCATTACTGTAACATATTAATGTTGCACAAAATGTGCTACTGAATGACATTTCACCTGACAACAATGCATTCAATATATTAAGTGCGTTGCAGACTTAGGAAGGCAGCTCACTTGAGCAAAAGTAGAGAGGTGATTAGCAGTGTAACAATAGAGAATGATGACAAAGCATTATGTGTTTCACTGTGGCCCCCTGTGTGTGAGTGTCCACGGCTACAATGAGAGAACGGCAGAGAAAAGGAGGTCCGAGTCTCAGGGCTCTGACCCTGGACATATCGCCTCAGCCCCCTGCTGCACAACCAGGGATTACTGAGCTCTTTATAGAGACCACTTCACTCCAGGGCCCCCCAACCCCCCCCCCCCCCACAGCTCAGCACTTGTTCACAGCATCACACAATGTACGTACTCTGCGAATACACACACGTGTGCTCAAACAGATTTGCTTATCTCCTTCCTATTGTCTGTCTTCAAAATGGAGATGTGTACGTTTTGTTTCAGGATGTTTGTGTGTTTTCTCTGAAGTTGTGTGTTTCACTACATAGAAGTTGGCATCTGCTAAGCACAATGTTTTAAGGATCAGAAACTGGCCAACTGTTGAGCCGTTTGAAGAAGGGGCATGTAATCTGGGTTGATCAAAAAATATATATATATAACTTTTAAGGGCCTTTAAATATTTTTCCTTTAATATTCACAACCAATGCTGTTCTCGTTTTGAAAAATAACTTCATATACTTTTTCTGGCTTTACTAACATTTTACATTTAAAATAAATGAAATGTAATTATACTTTAAGCATAGTTAATACTGCAATGTTTTTATAATTGAGAAGGATAAACACACATTCATGAACCCCTCAGGATGAATTATAATCATTTTTGTGATCTTCTAACTTTTCATGTAGCATCATCATCATCATCACCTAATTAGGTTTATGATGAAATACCTGCACAACGGACATTTGCATCAGCCTCAGCTGTGCTTTGTGTTCAGTGCGCATTAGCACTTGTTAGAGATGTGACCATGGTAAACATTACCTAGCAATCATCAGCATGTTGGCATGCTGACATTAGCATTTAGCTCAAAGCATCACTGTGCTCAAGTACGGCCTCATAGGCTGTAGACATTAGAAACACACTAAAGCACCACAGCAAAGACAACCCTGAGCAGCTACTGAGCAAGCTGCAAATAGTTTGATAGCTGTGTGTGTCTGCAGTTAGGTTGAGCTTAAATAAGGAAGCGGGAGTGAAAGTTGAATTCCTGGACGCTGAGCACATGTTTTGTTTTGCCCTCCTTTCTCCGTTAGCCGGCCGGAGCCGTCAGTCATTTATGTTTGAGCGTACAAGCACGGCTCACAATGATTTACACCTCCAGCTCTGCACGACAATGAGTATGTCATTTAAAATAGCAGGTGTTCACATGCTGCTTAGCTCATGGAAAGGGAGTTAAAGAGGGGGAGAGACGTAGGTGTGTGCAGGGGAAAGGAGAAGGGGGTATGACTGAACCTGAATTAAACTCATAAATGGTGCAGTCAAACTGGCATGCAGGTCACTGAGTTTCCCGACCACTGCTGGGCCTGTTTCTCATCCTGCAACAATAACTTTGCCAGGCAGCTTCCAGCAGCACTGGTAGCAGTTATCCAGTTGCTGTTATTAGCTTTGGTGAAAGTCATGTCAGAGATATTCAGGTCAGTCTAAAACCACCGAATATAAAGCATTTGGGTTAGTGGGGAGCTGTGCATGCATGCATGTCTGTGTGTGTGTGCGCGCTTCACACTGCAATGACATCATCTTACTGAGCAAAGAGAAAAAACAGTGTGCAGATGAAAAAGACAAAATGAGAAGATGTCAGAATACTACAAAAGCAGTTTTAGTTGCTTTTATTTTCTACTCGGGGGGGGGGGAGAGCATTCACAAAAGAGCAACGTGAATGTAGGATAGGACGCACAGAGAGAAGCGCTCATGTTGCATAAAAAGAAAGATAAAAGGAAAAGAGCATAGACGTTTATAGAGAAACAAAAGCTCTTTTGCGAGAGCGACAAAGAAAACAAATGGGGTGCTGTGAAGTCTGAGATCCGGCCATGTTAACAGGCTGTCAGAGATCCCTTCACAGTCTTTCCTCTCCCCCGCCGTCCCTCCATCTCTCACTACCCCCTCTACAACTGTCGTGACCTTCCCTCAGAAGCCACTCCGTCAAATTGGCTTCCACTCGCAACCTCACCTCGCATCAAAGATGGTTTCCTCACAGCAACACACACATTCACACACACACACGCAGCCTTTAAGTGGATGAAACAGGAAGTCTACAGCCAGTAGTCCAGGAAGGTCTTTCACGCCAAAGTACAGATGCTGAGCCTGTCAGGGCGGAGGGTTAACTCACTGATTTAGTAGCTCTGTAACCTTCTTGAACCTTCAACATTGTTTTGAATAATAATAAAATGTGAATTTTATGTGTCTTCCCTGGAGAATGAAGGGATTGACTGTGCATTGACACAACTAATCGTCCTGCCAAACACAGACCAAGAAAGCATGCAGCATATTCATATGGAGCTACTTTCCATCATTTTAAACTCCCTTTTATATATATACTACACATATTTCTTGATAATTTTACTAATAAGCATTTTAAGGTTTCTCCACTGATCATAAGTAAAATGTTTTAAATTTTTGATGGAAACAAACTGTTAGCCATATACTAGAAAACAGGAAAAGGTACATTTAGTTGTCTGGCAGGAGAATCTGTGAGATTCTGCCTTTAAATTGGCTACAACTACATCAGTTGTAAGATAATTAGTTATTTTTCTAAAGTTGTATTATTCCCTTAAATATGCCTCTCCCACCCACCAAAAGCCAAAAAATCTTAAAATATGCTGACTACTTCTTTCAGGGATTCAAATATCTGGTGTTATGATCACAGATGATGTTTTCCTGCTTGAGAAAACTGTCAAGCCAATCAGAGGTTTGCAAGTAAAATTAAGAATCGGGATGCCATCTTCTTGTGCAAGAGCCTGAAAAGCAGTGACAAAAAACATAAAATAAAATCCATAAAAATGGCAACAATAGTGGACTGATGCAGATTTATAGGTTGTTTAAATTTACTCTTTCTTCCATTGATGTGACAAACATTACATTGCCTGTTCCTAGCAACACTCATGGCTAACATGAACCCAGTGCCACACTGAAGAATCAAGTGAAAGCAAATGTCAGTTCCCTTTGATTAAATACAACAGAGCCTTAATTAATGATGTCACACCTGTGCAACAACAGGTCAAAAGGCCTATAGCACTAGCTTAACAGTAGCTGCCACATGCATGCATTATTACTGTAATCTTTCTTTTTGGTAAATGTGTGTGTGTGTGTGTGTGTGTGTACAACTACACTACAGTGTACCAGGTGCGTCTGCCACCTGCCAGCCGGTGTGAACAGTGTGGGGTCTGTTCTGTGATGCTCTCATCATACCCCCATCAGACGTGGCTGCTTCCTCAGTCTTTCCCACACTCTGAATGTAAACTGCATGAACACACACACACACACATAGATTCAGGGTCTTACATTAATGGAGCTCATTTCATTTTCCTTTTTTTTGTGTCAGCACAAGAAAGTCTTTGTGTGCCTTGGTGTATGTATCTGCCCAGTCTATTGATAATAACGTTGTTTTAAAGATAAGAGAGCAATTTGTGTGTGTGTGTGTGTGTGTGTGTGTGTGTGTGTGTGTGTGTGTGTGTGTGTGTGTGTGTGTGTGTTTGCTTCCTCACAAGTGTTATAGTAAGGTTGTAAAACTAGGTGGTCTTATCGTACTGTTGAATAAATGGGATGTAGGAGAGACTGCTAAGCCCTCTGTGTTTGGCTCACTTCAGAGAAAGTTCAACAGCTTTGATCCAAACAATCAGGGACTATGATGGACTGTGTTGGATGCACACACACACACACACAACACTTAGTCAGCACCTGAATGAAGCCCCCTTTTAGCTCGCCAGTCCTGTCTTGTGTTGAAAATAATGAGGTAAAGAACGTCCTGAACATCATCATCGCCCCTCGATAAAGACAAGAATTGCAGGGTTCAGCTGAGTCCATTACTCCTCTGATGGTGGTTGGATCAAAGTAAACACTGATAATGGTTCCACCACAGTTAATAATACTGCTGCCCAAGAATGTTGGCTTGGCCGGCTACTCCCGACCTCACACGTATAATCGCACACACACAAACGTGCGCCCACACGCACACGCACACGCACACACACTCCTCATTCCTCAATAGCAGTGACACATTCCAAGCTTTCTTCGTCTCTTCCCACAAACCAAACACTGCTCACTCCTTCTTTCTAATTGTAGACGTTTGATTTATTTGATGTGCAAAGGGAAACTGGCCTCCTTAGCTGCATTCCCATCGGAAAACATGTACGCTCACACACTGTACCTCTCTCTCTCTCACACACACACACACACACACACACACACACACAGTAGAAGGCAATGACTGCATGCATCTCCCTTTGTAATTACAACACTTACTTACAAACTTCAGTTCCCATTAGAACCTGACTTATCTTCCTCCAGAGACCTCTGCACTCTCAGTAGTTCCTCTGCCACGCCCTTCTTCACTCCCAGTTTCTCTAGTTTCTTCCCTCCCTCCATTTAACAGGACTTGACAGAGGCCCTGCCAGGTTCACTGCATGCATAGTACTCAGAGAAAGAGCAAGTGGAGGACTTATTGATCAGTCAGTGAGGATTTCCAGGTTGCTTTCTTAAAGCCTCCACAGACACTGGCACAGTCCATTAAAAGAGATGCAGATGGATTGTGAAAAAGAGGAAGTGAAAACTAATCCTATCATCCTACTAGTAAACCCTGTATGCACTGGGTTGAATGCGCTGTTTGCTGAGTGTTCTTGATAACTTTGGTGAATGAAGTTTACCACATGGGAGAATGTGATTCTTGGTCTGTTGCAGAACTCTAATCTGAATACCCTTGATGAGATCAAGTTAAAGAATATCATACGCGATGCAGTGTTGCATCCACACTCATGAAGAGCGCTGGTGCTGAAGTGGAGAGAGGAGCCGAGAAGTCCATCTCAGGTTTATCAGCAGCATCAGTCAGCCCCTTCCCCCGGGGGATCCGAAACATAACAATCCGGTTTCAGAGCAGTTTCTTTTGGGAGGGCTGCTCAAGACGGGATGGCCCCATCCTTCTTTACAGACACGTAACAGGTGATGCCACTGTGACATAGTATTTTAACAAAGATTGAGAAGAAGATCAAAAAAGGTGGTAGGAGAACAGAGGGATGGCAATTGGGGATGAATGAGGTTAGTGAGTCCTGCGTCACCTAAAATCCCATAATGTCCTTTAAAACTATACGCTTGCATCTCATGAAAAATTAATACGGGCAAACTTTGAGCAATATCACGTTGTGTTCAGTGGTTACAATTAAATTGGGACCCAGAAAGGAAACAGGCCTTCAGACGTGGGATTATATTTTTTAAGGAGAAAAGACAATCATATGGAGAGAAGATTAGTGAGTATTTATGCGCTGTATCATCTCTGTGCTGCTAATAAACCATTACCTGTGTGAGTTAGGATGTGTGTGTGTGCATGAGAGAAATGTTTCTGAGGGACTGCCACCCAGGGGTGAAACCAGAGACCAGAACTCAGAAGTACAGGCGAGCCACGTACCTAACCCTGTGCCAAACCCCACCACCACCCCTCTCCTCAATCAACCCTTGCTGCCCTAATCCAGTGTTTACATAAAACGCTGGGCAGTAATGATAGCCATGAGACCATGGACCACCCCACGTCCCTACACGCCCTCCCTCTCCCCAACTTCCCCCACCACCTTCCACCGCTAACCCAAAGCTGTTTTCACAGGAGCCAAATACCTTAAATACATAATTAGCGGGCTGATTTGTGCAATGGGGGCCACAGCGAGGGCTTGAGCATGTCCGTGTGAGTTTGTGGGGGGCAGAGGGAGGATGAGGAGTGTAGCGGGGGGCAGGATATGAAGACATGAGAGAGAGGCAGACAAAGACTTGCATTCATGGCTGTGCCCCGGACAAACTTGGCTGTCGCCATCTTCAAAGGCCACCTCTGCCTTTCCTCAAAACCCAGAGGCCACAGGTTGGGGCAGAGAGGAGAAACATAACAGGGTGACATGGAGGGAAAGAGGAAAGGGGAAGACGGGAGGAGGGAAGAGAGGGGTGTAAGTAATGAAGCGAAGGTTACAACATCTGTAATCTGGGAAGGAAATAGTCATGGCTGCTTCTAAGGGGGTTGAGGCTGTAAACTAACGGCTTCTGTCAATTAGATCAGGTTTTATATCCAATAATGAAGGGAAAAAAAGAAAAGAAAAAAAAGTACAATTTATTTCCAGTAAACATGGAAATGGAGGGAGACGATCAAACCTTTACAATGAATCCGCCACTTACCACCCCCAGCAACATCCCCCATACGACCCCGGAACCCTGAACTCTGACCCTGTGCATTGTGGGTAGTCAAATCACAGTTTGGCCTCCGCAAGAGCCGAAAATTCCTGTGGGCCATGTTTCACACTGGGAGACCTCCTTTGTATTGTCCAATTACACACACACACACACACACACACACACACACCCCCCAATTCAGCAGCCCTCTTCACACCTTGTCTGCCCCCTCGTCCCCCTCTGGCATTGTTTATGGAAGCATGTCCACTTAGTGCTGCCCTGTCTGCCCTCTCTTGCTGTGGTGCCGATTACCCACATCCTGAGTCCACTTCATTCCTTCTTTTCTTAATTTTTTTCCCTCTCCATACATCCACTGGCACTCTCACTCCTCTCTCCCGTGCTCCATCCTCCTCTCCCTCCTCCCCCTTCTTTCCCCACCACGACATATTGCTCCCTTTTTCCTGCATGGTGAACACACTGCACATGCTATATTGGCTCCTCTCCCTCGCTCCAGCCCTCCCTCCATCCTCATGAATGAAGCTGTGCATGTCGGATTAAAAACAATAAAATCAATCAAGCCTCTGCTCTTCCTTTTATCTGTACTTTATTCACTTCATCCTCTGTTCCACTGGCTTGCAGAGCTGCTGTCTCTCTGATCCTTTCTCTGTTTCATGTTCTGCCTTTCTTTATCTGGCTCCCCCCTGAGGTAATAAGCTGGGTGTATGGCCGGGAAATGCAGAGGGGAGAGACTTTCATGTCCCTTAGCTCTGGGATTAGGGTGAGCTGCTCTGGGAAAAGTAATAAAGCCTCAAGTACCTACCGTCTGCTGCTGGATCCTGGAATAAAGCCCAGCTCCTGCTCGGCCTGCAAGCCTGGAAAAGCTCACATTTCCTGTACGCACCACCTCCCTCACATCCAGCTTCTGTCCTGGGGCACCAACACATGTTGACTCCACTCTTTTGAGCTCACATAATCTATATATCTTTTACATTTTTGTGTACAGTAATTTAGATAAAACATACTAGACAGTCTGTTGCTAATGAGGGAGCAGGAACGGCTTTCTGGTGAAGGGTGATCCCTCTGACCTCTAGGTTTCTGCTATACTGTCCAGATTAATATTGCTCATTTACTATTTTACTTCCATAACCTCACCTCGTGACCACTAGACTGTCTCTGTCTTTAGTGCTGCATCTCATTCTATACCCAAATTTATACCAAAGTACCATCCTTGAGACAAAACGCAAACAAATCATGGTACTCAACATTCAGTGAACATTTTCATAAGCAGAAATATATTTATTGTTGAAAACATAAATATATAAATTATGATTATTGCTGTCTTTATCCAATGGAAGCCCAAAAGAAAAGTAATAAAGGCTTAGTGATAGCATAATGGCATTTTCTTTAATCAAATAGCTCTAAGTGTGGTCCCTGGTTTACTAAGAACACTATCATACGTTGATGCAAATGTGAACGTGAACAGTGATGAAACATCAGATTTATAAATATAGCACCAGTCAACTGATGGTTAGTTCATTCACAGGTGGCCTCTGTGAGTATGTGTGTGTGATCTGATCTCCACAGCTCTGCAGTAGCCGACACAGCCACATTTCAGTCAAAGCTTTTCTCGTTTGACTCTCACTTGACTCACTTGACAGTGCAGTGACTCACTCTTTCGCCTTTGACTGTTAGAAAAAAAATCCGTAAATAACGTCCTCGTTTGAACACAGGGTGGAAGGCGGCCGCTGTTTCTACTGTGTTGACCTGGTTACACATTCACTGTTACAGGAACTGGTGGGGAAGTAATTGTTTGTTCCATTGGGGCACAGGTTCAGGCCAGCACTGTACTGTCTTCAGGCCACCTCAGCGCGCTCATCATGATCTGTCCTGATGGTGCGTGGGTACATAAGGTGTAAGCACCTTCACAGGGTGGAGTGATCAGTGATTTGTTCCCTTGTCAACAGGGGAGTAAAGCCTGGCTAAACAAGGACCCCATTGATGCACTTGGTTTGCTCACTCATTCACTCTTTAAAGTGGACTTTGCTCTTTGCACGCATAACATGTGTGCTTGTAAGGCAGAGCGGGCGGGCATCCTCCTTATCAATGACGGAGTGATATGGGTGAAAAACAGCCTCGTGCATAAGAAGTTGTCATGTTTAAGCCACTCCATCCACCCTCTTCACAGCTCTGACGCACTGATGCACACCCGCTTCTCCCAAAAATCTTCCAATGGATTAAATACAGGCATTCAACCACAACAAAGGAAATAAACATAATTCCTGCTTGGATATAAGTAAGCTTAATATATTTCATAACAAAAATAAAGCATCTTCCTGTACTGACTCGCACATCTCCTCCTTGCACACATATATCCAAACCATATACAAGACTTGACATCATTCAGATATGCTGTAATATAATAAGAAACATGGATGACAAGAATAACATTGACTAAAAAACAAACAAAATGACATTGAGATTGTGATGCTGATGGCTACAAACAACCAGAACACAGAGCTTTTGCAAGTCTCCAAAATCATTAAAACATCTTTTTTGTTCTTTCTATTGTACTGGAAGAGACAGAAAGCAAATGTCCACACGTATAAATAGTTTGCAAGTAGCGGCGCATCTTCCTTCTCAAATTTAACTGTACATAGCAAGTGGGCAAAGTCACAGATCACCAGGGGTCTCAGAGAATATTTCCTCTTTACTCAGAGCAAACATCCAAAAATTCTAAATGTTTGATACTCCACTGAGGGTCTTTTGGAAAACAAACAAAAAGAAACACCTCCATTTGTCTCTCTCCTTCTCTCGTTCTATTGTTTTTCCTATATCAATCTTTCTTTCGTCCTGGGTATGCAAGTCATTCAAACAGGGCAGGGCACTTTTATGTCGCCCAGCTGGAGGTCATCCACCGCTGCTTTGGAGTCTGAGCACCAGATTCCCACGAAAGCTTGATGCAGCAGTTTCAAGGCCGTTTCTGTTGTGCGTCTTATTCAAACAAAGTCTGTCAAAATGTTCAACACAAATCCCTTTCACCATCTCACTTCGTCCTCTTTCTGCCCTGCCTGAGTTTTACAGTATCTGTCTCTTTCTTTCTTAATCAGTGGCAGAAGTTCAGTTGTCTGGGTAGGTGGCGTGCCACAGAGGAAGTCATCATCACTGGTTACTGGTTTTTTTAAAAAGCACCTTTGGCATCTTAGTTATTTTTGTCTGTTGTCTTTTTTCAGTCTCTTGTCTTTACAGAAAAGTGTTTTAAAACAAAGGTTGCATAGCAGTGGGAATGAGGAAAGAGCAGGTCTCATGTTGGTGGCATCCTCTATTTAGATCCCTCCCACGCTGAAGTCCCTTGATCTGATTGGTCTCACCTCACGTCCACTGTGGGAGAAAGAGAGAGACAAAGCTGACATTAGTATCACAATTATACAAACACAGCACATAGGTTTCAGCATGAAAAAGAAAATTGAATTCGATTTTTGCATTTTGTGCCCAAATGGTTTCATGCATTTCAAACACACACGAGACCCACCATGTTCTGAATCATGTCTCTCCAGATTTCAAGGACAGTGATCAGACCAGGCTTCATTGTGTCCAGTCAAATATGTGTGTGTGTGTGTGTGTGTGTGTGCCCAAAGTGAAAGACAGAGGTGGACAAGAAAACCTTTGTGGTAACAATTTGTTTTATTTTACAAGCAAATATTGGTTGATATGATAAGATAAGGTGACGGAGAACAAAAGCAAAAAACACAGTGAAACAAACGGTGTGTACTATACAGTGTTTGTTGTCTTACTGTAAAACAAAACACAAACAGTGCACACAAGCACGACACAACGACACAAAGCAGGTGCGTATGCAGTGTGCATGCTCAGCAAGGCCACAAAATCAGCATGCAGCACTGGGGCATCAAGCATGGTACTCCTTAGCCCTCCCTCTTCTCGCACTGATTGGCTGTGATGTGATTGGTAATGGTGATTGGCAGGCCCTCTGATTAGGCCAGTGCAGTGCCAAATGGTGAGAGGACACCATGGTGCTAAAGTCCTACCTGTTCCCTTCACAGCTCTCCAGTGGACTTTGGGCAATGAGTGCAACTTTACTATGTCGCCAATAAATCCTTGCTGGGGCTTAGCTTTTTAGGTTTCCTTTTTTTACCTTCAGCCCTACGGTGGCCTGAAAACACAAAGTCGGGGAGGGTGGATAGGATGGAGGGTTAAAAGCAAGAAGAAGGGTTTATAATACAGAAAGAGCCACAACAGCCCTGGGACAGAAGCAGAGTGCAAAGACATGACACACTATAAATACTTCAGATGCCTTATCAGCACACATCACAGCGCTTATCTGCTCCTAGGGAGAGAAAGGCTTCAGATCAAGGCACTGACGAATTTACCTGCAGTCATTCCAAGCAGCCTTTGGACACCCTCCCTTAACACACAGACTTGCATACACTGTCATACACATACACACACACACATCTTCGTCTACAAACACACAGGTGTGTCTGTCTGTTTGGGAGCAATCACAGAAAAAGGTCATCCAGTGCAAAGCCAAAGAGCCAGACAGTGAGAAAGACTGTCAGACAGACATGAGGAGGGCAGGAAAGCATGAAGACGCATCATGACGTAGGGATGAGGGCGCGACTCAGCCATCAAACTCAGCCCCAGAGTGATTTTTCTGCTGGCACGCTATTTGACACAATGACGCATAATAACTTTTGAGGGTCACATTTACCTGCTTCTGCATCCGAGTACTCCACCACATGATGTTGTGATGTGCACACACACTCCAGGTGGTCTTCTAACCGCACAAAGACCTCTTTCAGCTTGGGCCTCCTCCTCACGTACTCCACTTTTGCTACCTGAAGAGAGGACGAGAGAAAAAGGTTAGCTACAGAGCCGGCTATGGCGACATCATTACTCTTCGCTGTGCGCACGTCATCAATGAATGCACACACTCTTTGCCTGTCCGCTAACATCAAGAGGCGTAGCACTGTGACTGATGACTCCGTCATAAACCAATTCATAAAAAAACGCCAGCCGTGGCTTTGCCTCGCTGCGTTTGAAGTGTGACGACAGCATTCCTCAGAGGCTGATGCATTGAGTTCCGCTCGCTGTGTGCTCTATGGGCTGTTGATCAGGTGTGTAAATACTGAATGCAGTGTATGACCTTGTCCAAGCAACCTCAAACAATGGGAGGGGAGAGATGGAAGGTAGGGGGGAGCGGTATACACCCTAAGGCCCAGGGAAGGTTTACCCTGGCAGGAGAAGAGAGGCTGGGAGATTCCCCCTTGCTCCTGGCCTGGAGCATGCACATCCAGACAGACACACACCTAAACTCCCTCGCCTTGTTCCGACATGTAGGCTGGTTTTAAACCACATTAATTCTTCTTCATGGGTGTTGCTTGACATGTACATGCAAGAGCTACAGTTTACATGGTCTAATCCAAGCAGTCGGACCCCAGAAAGTAGCCCTTCCAAACTAACAAACACAAAAGCAACGCAGGAATTCCTATCCTTCCGTCCATCAAACACCCTCTCAGTTTAACACAACAGGGCTAGTAATGAAAAGCACCAATCCTCGGAGCGTTATGAATAGGCTATGTTGATTAAAGCTTAGATGAAAGCAGAATAGAGAAGGTTGCATGGAGGTTATGATGATGTTGTTGTGTAACTCAGGGGAGGTGGCTGCATGCTTTTCTCTCTCTGATCTGAGTGCCAGGGGCAGGTAACCTCCCCATCCACCACTGAGGGCCTGGGGGCCACATGGAAACAATATCCCCCGCTTCACCTATCTTCCAGGTCACTGCACGAGAGAGGATATTGGCTGACAATCTCCCATCGCTCTCTGGTGTTATGAACAACGCAGTTTTGCAGTCAGCATGAGGCTCACACACAGACGGAGGGGCAAAACTGATGAGAGGCTTTCTTCCTCTATCCTTTGATGGCGAACCGCCAAGGCTGGCTCTCAGTGGCAAATTAGTCATGCAGACAAACGAACATACCAATCCCTGTCTTATAAAACAAAGTATAATGTTGACATTCACACAATGAGAGCTGCCTTATGTCAGTGCTGCGACAATGGCTGGAGGGTCATCTGGTGAGGCTAAAACCATAATCAGGGACCAGCCGTTTCACCAGCCGCTTGCAACAGTTTCTTTCGAGAGAAGAGAAAGAGAAAGAAGAGAGGGAGTGAAAAGAGGGTAAGCAAGTAGAGGAGGTTTGCAGCGCGCAAACAGAGGACAATGGTGTCTGGGTTAGCGGTGGTGTATTTGCTGTTATCGACCCTGACAGAAAGAGAGAGAGTGGGTGAAAGGGCCAGAGCAGGGAAGAACTGACATCAGGAAGGTGGACAATCACTCTCATTAGGGAACGCCAGGGTATGTGCGTGCAAACAGACGGGGTTATTTAAGGAAGGGGGGGAAGGGACTGACCATGATCATGACTAGCATAAGATGACATTCATGTGTTACCTATTAACATTTAGTTTCTGGGTTACTCACTGGGGAAATAAATTACACTAACCCTGACAGGATAGATAGAGACGTTATCAAAGGTTTATTGTTATCTTAAAGTGCATACAGTATCAGAGAATGACATGAATTTCCCAGAAAACCACTGCTAATATTTAATTAAAATTGTCTGACTGAATACAGGGAAGGAGGGAGAGGGAAAAAAGAAAGAAAGATAGAAGCAGCTATCTCTGTGGAGGGCTCTGCTGCCATTGGTTACGGGAATCTCTGAGCTGAGGGGGGTTCAGAAGTAGCCAGTGGGAAGCAAAAAGAGTCAGCCATGACACTTACTACTGAGGCTGATCCTAATGACTAACACACACACACACACACACACACACACACACACAGAGACCCAAACTCTTCTGGCCAAACAAACAGCTATTGACAGAATAACGTGATGGGCCTCCTTGATGAGAGGCCCACCAGTGGGCTTGTCTCCTTGCCCCTCTCACAGCAGGGATACAAACACTCCCCTGCAGGAGTTCCTGCACAAAAGCACGCATACACTCACACTTTCATATCGTCTGTGGATGTCTATATCTGTGCTATAATACTTCTCAATCAGTCTCTACCCTGCCTACTTTGTCAACACTCTTTTTCTGTCTTGTTTCCTGTTTCTTGTGCCATGGGAACATGTTGACGCTGCAGGAATGACGATCTTCACTCCTACAATTATTCCACTTTTCATCCATATTTAATTCTCCTATTTTTTACCTCCCACATCTTCACTTCCGTGCAAAGAACACCGGCTCCCGATCTGTCGCAGAGTCAGTGACTTCCCACATAAAATATACATCAGCAAGAGACGCCCATGCTTACGAGGAGGGGCCCTCCTTTGTATAACTCTTTTTGTTTAAATCAAACTGCTCTAAACTCCCTAGAAAGCCAGGGCCCTGAGAAAGAGTCCCCCGAGTGGCTGTGGAATGATATCCGATGCAGAGGGTTGGGGTGAGGCAGGGGGCTCTGGGAAGTGTACCCCCTGGGTTTGTCCTCAGTGTCTCTGCGGCCCTCCGTGTGAAGCCGATTGTCCCGGTCGGGGCTAATTGGGAATTCCCTGAGCACGAATCGCTGATGAGAGCATGATGGAGGGGAAAGTTTTACTCCGGCCTTCCAAGGAAAACACAACGGGGATGTGGATGTGCACCGCGGGCCATCAGGAACTGGAACGGTGACAGAATCAAGTATAAATAAACAAGAATGCGTGTGTGTTTGGAGAATGGAGGGGTGGAAAGAGGCAGAGTGGGGTAGCAATTCATTTATCAGGGGGGAAATTAGGCGAGGGAGACACTCAGAGCTTGTACTCTGGAAAAAGTGGTCTTGTTGAGATGCTACAACTGTGAGCAAGAGGAGGAGAGGTGGACAAGGTTCTGGAGAGGAGGGACATACAGAAGCTTTCTGTCCGATTGTCTTTTGAAATCTAAGAAAGAAAACACTGACACCCAGAAAAATGCGAGATGATCTGCAGAGGGAGAGAGAGCAAACCACATAAGAAGCAGACTGAACATCAGATGAAGACGGCTGAGACAACCTGCTGCTGCCCTCTGCTTCAACACCCCCACAACACACATACAATCAGGGCGTCGGGTGGAAGGGGTTATCACTGGCCGTGTGGGGAGAAGAGAGGAAGCAAGGAGCACATTCATCATGCTGCTCACAGGCCTGCAATGCCAAAAAGGCACTTCATGGCACACCAGTCTCTCACACAGACACACACACATTAATGTATCTCCATCTGTGTATATCTATCTGCCCCCAACCACATCGTGTGCTGTGCTTCCCTTCGCCTGCCGAACTATCATACAATATCAAATATCAAAGAATCTATGATTTTTGTGTGATCTTTCCATGTGTTTCTTCTCTGCTTGCCGTGTCTTTGCAGAACACAGAACTGCAGATGAGAAAGAGATTGCTGAGCACTTAAAAGAGGGGAAAGTAAATAAGATTTTAATGAGAGAGAGAGCCAAAAAAAAGAGTAAAACGGCAGAGACTGACAGAGGGGTAAAATTAGAGAGTGGGAGATGGCTCTGTTGCAGGAGGGAGACAGAAAGCGTGAGGAGGGAGTGAACAACTATTTCACATAACAGACAATCAGACTCCAAGACCGAGCAGAGAAGAGAGGTGGAGGGGTGGATGAAGTCAGAGGGGAAGAGCGAAAGGGAGGACAGGAGAGGAGGAGTGAAGGAAAATACAGAAATGAAGTAAAATATGATTAAAATAGGGCTGCTACTTTTCCCTGCTCAAGCTGATGCATTCCAGCCGGTGTGGTAGTAGCCAAATTCTCTAGCTTCTGGCTTGGTCGGGACGCTCCCATGGTCTCTGACCCGCCCCACAACCCCTGCTGTGCACACCACAAACACATTTATACACACACACACACACACAATCTCCATCACCCTTCTTCATCTAGTTGAAGAGAGCTGAGCGAATCAAAGGGAAAATAATTCAGAGCTGCAAGGCACTTCAAACGGGGAGGCCCCTCATTCCCATCTGCCCCCCCCCCACCCCCCACCCCCACCCCCACCACGTAATCCACAGGACCCCTCAGACGATCGTAAATCATGCTCACTGTATCACCATCACACTGTCTTTTATTTATGAAACACCCCGTAAGTCCAGGTCCCACACAACCACAGGGCTGCAGCTACTGCTTCCCCTAACACCCGGTACTGACCCACTGTCACTGAGGTAACTTTCAGTGTGTGTTTGCGTGCATGTGTTTGCGTGATGGGGTCGGGGGCCAGAGATGTGTGGACCCCCACACTCAGCACTGTGGCTATATCCGCCTGGCCTCTGTCAGCCTCCACTTTGATCCAGCAGCCATCAACACTTCATTACTCTGTGGCCCGTCTTCCTCTTGCTGCCGCTTCACACAAATGGCCTTGTCCCTGCGCTGCGGTGGGGGAGTTTACGTAGCATAGCGTAGAGCTCTCGCTCTCTCTCTCTCTCTCTCACACACACACACACACACACACACACACACACAAACAATCTCTTTCTTGGGTTTACACAGATGTGTGCTGACGACCCTCTCTGACCTCTGTAAAATACTTGTACATATGCTTCAAGGACCATCAAAAGTTTCCAGCTACTAAACCAGACCAAATGAGAGAAAGTAGACTTTATCGTCGGCAAATTATGCCGTACTGATTCGATTAAAGGAACCTCATGACGGCATTGAAAAGGGTTAGTTCTTGTGTTTTGCTTCTATTTTTGTTAATTGTGTCAATTTTGAAAAATAGAAAATGTAAATACCATTTACTGTACCAATACTGTAATTTAGCCTTTTTTTTTTTATTTACTTTGTGGGACTCAAGGGTATAATTAGCAGCTCATTTGTGCTTTCTCTCTATTTTTCTTTTCACTTTCTATAATGTGAAGCACCCTCTAATCTGTCCTTGAGACAAGAAGAGGACCTCATTTACTGTCAACTCTGTATTCATGCAGCAGAAAACCTTTTGGATTTCCTGGATTACCTCACCTGAGTACCACTAATGCAATCACAAATATCACATTTAGTAATTTCTGTGTCTGCTTATGTGGCTTTGTGAATGAGTAAGGGGAATATACTGAATTCACAGACCACATGTACTGCAGAAGCCTTAAGAGTTGATGAGTGAGAGGATGAGTGGCAGCTCCATTATTGGCCTGTATCATGGGCTGTTTAATCAGCCCCATAGGAAGAACAAACAGAGAGGCATTTAGATTCACACACTGAGACTCACACACATTCATACACACAAAAACTGCACATGTACTTCAAGATCACTGCCTGATTCTCTTTCTATCCCACACACACCTTGTATAGTAGTCTCTTCAGTCCTGCCTGTCCAAAACCACCAGTTGTTTTATGAGTGAGTTCGTCTAGCGAGCCATGGAGCCAAAAGCACTGAGGAAACCATCGGAAATACTGGACACAGCTGCAGCCGTCAGCAGACAGAGAGAAAGATGTGAGGAGGAAGAAAAGAAAAAATACAGGAGAAGGAGGTGGAAGAAGACAGGGGAGCTTATGAGAGAGGGGAGACGAAAGACTAAGAACCAAAGGAGACCGAGGGAGAGAGAATTTGTCCTGTCCCATCAAAATGCCATTCATTTTCATGTCATACGTAGGTTGTAAGAACTCTAAGAACACTATACATGACACAAATACACTGACAAAATGGCCAAAATGTTCTGCCACCCTTCTGTGATAAAACACCGAAAGGAAAAGACAAATGAGGAGGAATCACTTAGATGGAAAAGAAATGGGAGAGCCAAGATGCTGGGATAGGGGGAGTGAATATGGTGTCACTGAAAGTGCAAAAGGAGGTGGGATGGGGGTTAGGGAGGAGTCAAAGGAATGCTGGGATGATCGAGTCTGAATACATACAAACTCATTAAGGATTCTGTTTGCATCTCTCCTTCTGTCTGTTTCCCCAACTTTCTGTCTCTCTCTTTGGTTCTCCTGCCATCTCTGCCTCGCTCACTTAATCTCTTTCATGAATACAGGACCGTCTTTAAATAGCTGGCAAGACTCTTATCTTTACAGCGGTCTCATTTACTGTGTGCTGACAACATGTTGTAATGTAAATGCAACCCACACACGAGTGAAGTGAAGATTCAAAGACACACCTTCAACAGTGATGGATGGTCCAACTCGCAGTAGAAGTTCAAGACAAATGCAAAAGAATGAATGGGAGGGAAAGGGGAGACCAGGAAAAAGAAAGAGAGACTTTAAGATCTGCCCCTTCTCCTCCCTCAGGCTAGTCCTATTTAAAGTTGCCTTTTTTTATTACCCCGCCACTGAACAGAACAGGCTTGTACAGTACAGGGCCTGCACAGTCCCGTTCACTTTCTTTTCGTCCATAGCTTGAAAAAGGAGAGAGGGAGAGAAACAGAAGAGGGGGAATAAATAAATAAAGGTGCATTTGGACAAATGTGTAGTGGCATGAGATGGAAAGAAACACAGCGAACATGTTCTTTTCCCATCCTTGGCCAGAAGAAGGAAAACAAGTCAGGCCCCAGGTAGACGGGCAACATTTTAAGTTTTCTAATAAACGGAGGGAGAAACACAAACTGAACTCCTATTCAGACTAACTGCTCAGAGGATAGCCAGAAAAAAAATATAAAAAAAAACTTGGCATGAGACAATGTTTCTCACACACAATGTGGTGAATGTCTCCCGACCGAGCCCTGACGGATGACCTTTCCAGGGATACAACGCCTCTCAGCCCCCCTCACCCGCGGCTGGAACCACATGGAAAAACGGTCCCCCGTGAATCCCTACCCACCACGCCTGAAGGTCCCTCTCCAGTCTGTGTAATCATTTTGTACTCCGAGTCATGAGGGGGGCACAGACACAGTCGCATGGATCACGACATTCCAGGAATAGCTGAATCAAGTCCTATAATGTCTTTTCCGCTGTCGTCAGTGTCACTCCAGCCATCCTCGTCGCTGTGATCGCAGACAGAGGTCCTATTGATGATGATACACTGACTGTCTGGCAGATGGAGAGACAGACAAGCTTGCGTGCAGACAGACAGACAGACAGACAAGGTTGTGCTGTATATCAGAACTCGACTCTCTTACCACTCTGAGTCAGCATTTCTGACCATAAACCCTGTGCCCTGGATGGAGTGCCCTGTGCCCCACAATGGCCATCTTGTCAGTGAAGCCTTACTGTCTCTGAAATGGTCAGACAGAATGTCCTCCTATCTATACTGAAATCTTCCTGACCTGTGCCAGTGTGCCAAAGGGAAGGAAGCAGCAGCAGCATGCAGGGTTGGTATTTGTTTAAGTACTCTGCTGGTCTATCGCATCTTTAAAAACCTCCATGAGGAGCAGCAGAGAATGCAATGTCCTACTGCCCACGACCCGGGCAAGATCACAATGATTAAAGAGAAACGACAACAGAGTGCAGTGACAGACTCAATGAGAAACACAAAGACAGTCAGAATGTTCCAGGCTATCCTGTTTATCCCTCGGGTTGTCTCTTACTCTTACGGAACAGAGAACATAACTCCCATACCTCCAAACAGAGCCATGCACCGGCTAACAGTCTGTAGTGTAAATACAGCAGAAATACGACTCCGCTCCAGCCACGGTGTCTCCTCTGATCCTGAGCAGAAGGACGTGTTTTCAAGCTATCGATGCCAACGGGCTTCTGAGAACAGTGCAACCCCTTTCAATCCCTCGCTCTCTCTTTGTCACCTTGTCTCCTCTAGGCTCCCTGCTTCCAGAAACGACCAAACAAACAGAGAGGGGCGGAATAGCTGTGCTGCAGCCGGTGACACTCAGACATTCTCAAGGTATGGGAGACTGTTTCTCCCTCCCTCTCTTTCTTTCTCTCTCTGTATTATATCTGGCAGGAGCATCCCTCTCTGGTCGACCCTTCAACAGATGTCCTGGTTGAAGGTGCCAACAACCCTCCCTCCCTGTCCTCCCGCTCCCTCTCTTCCTCCATCCCGCTGTCCTGGCACAGCCACCCTGGCCTCTCGCCAAACATGGGATAGAGTGATGAGGAGAGAGAGTGGTGATCGGCTGTAATGGAAGGAGAGATGGGGGAGGGGGCGGCGGAAGTAAGGGAGCCACTATTTGCGTACTGGCCAAGGAGGCACAGAGGAGAGGGGCAGATTGAAATGAAGAGGAGCTGTGGAAGAAAGAGGGTGTAAGGCAGGAAAGGAGCGTTAGGGACGGCAGGTTAACCCAAACTTGTCTCCCATATGATTTACTTACCTGGTGAGAGGGGTAAGTGTTTGAGATTTGTGTGTAAGTGGGTGCGTTTGTGAAATAAATTAGGTGACTATGATATGTGAGTTGCGTTTAACCTTGCAATGCAGTGATGCTTTGGACTATGTCTATGGATACAGGCAGGTTTTGTAGCAAGACAACGAGCTTATGGATGATCTTTACTGTGGGAGTGTGTGCGCCTTACCTTAACGGTGCGGTGGTGCTTGCGGGAAGGGTGACAGCGCATGTTGCTTGTGTTGCAGCAGCCCGTGCAGCGCTTCACCTCCACACAGGGTGGCCATATCAGGAAGTTGGCGGACGTGGGATCCACCTGGCTCCTGGGGATCTCGTAGATCACCGTCCGGGTCTTACACACCGCCGGGACCGCCTCCTCTACTGGAAGAAAGACGGGGAGAGGGAGGAGTCTCGTTAATGTGTTTGGTCGGCATGAGTTCAGTGACACATTTTCAAAATGCAAGCACATGCTGACGTATTGTTGTGATCTGTCCTTTTCACTCCCAGCTGCTTCATGCATTCCTTCACTGCTCATTATTTGATGACTCACTTGATGTGGGAGCTGTTTGTCTTACCTCAGATCACACCCAACCTCTTTTAAGGCTGTTAAAAAGGAAAGCGATCCAAAAAGCTGATCTCACATCATCTAAGGAGCTTTGGGATCAAGTCGGTGAGACAGAAAGTGTTCCTTTGTTCAGAGCCCTCACTGGGGTTAATGCAGCGTGACTAGGCCAGCAAACCTTTAAGTCTGGCGGTGGGAAATCTGAAAATGGCCTTTGACCACGTTGGCCACAGTGGAAAGAGGAAGGCATTAAGCCTTCATTTCAGATTTAATGCTCTGACAGGCACTCAAACCTAAAGATGTGACACAGTGTACAGTAAGATACCATTATGTCGTTAAGATGATATGTGCATCTTGTACAGAACGTGAGGCCTTTTGTGGACAGCTGCCAAAATGGTGTACTGTATCATACACTTATGATACAGCGCACATACATGAAATACGACCAGCCACTTCATCCTGCGTTGCTTTGAATGCTGCGCAGCTGGGAGAGCTGTGAAGAACACGCAGCGGGCCTCAGAACAGCCACATCGCACACAACATGGCATTCTCCACGCCTCTATCAGATATCGTACCGCGTGGCGTTTTATGAAGAAATCTGACTGAGAGACCAGGCGAGCCGCAACTTGAGCCCTGAATGCCTGGAATTTCCACGCTCAAGGATATACTTCTCTCCTGACGCGTGTGTCTTAGATCTGCAAGCCTCTGGCCAATTTAAAGGCTTCATGTCAGACGTCCTCGTCAACCTCACACCAGTCTCGTTTCTCATGATTCCTTGATTGCCTTAAATACTGGGTAGATATCTTCATTAGGGTTCGTTTCATCCACAGAAAAGCAGTAAAAAAGCCACTAACTATTAGCTTTGTTTGAAGTTACTGTTAAGTGATCTGTTTCATCTCCTGGGAACATATATGGGGATGTTAAAGACAGAGGTTATTTTGGGGGCATTATGACACTGTAATACGTTGTGCTAAGTTGTGATGTATACAGTGCCAAATCAAAATGCAACGTATGAGCTGCACAGCAAAGTATAGAGTGTTCATTCAGTCTTACCGATGCTCCTCTTGCGTCGGCTGTGGAGCTGGGAGTTCTTCAAGTCGTTGTAGTAACCATGACCTCTGGAGTAATTCTTATGGTGGTTGTGGTGCTTGTGGTTCTTGGGCTCCTCGATAACATTGTTTCCCGTACCTCGTCAAAACAGGAAGCAGCCATATTAATAATGTCACACAGGGACGAGGCATACACAAAAAAGCTTACTCAACCAATAAACCAACCATGAGTCTGTTAACCACCGCTGCAGCTTTAACCGTGCTGAATGACTGTGGTGGTTGGCTCGCTAGGCCTCTCCAGAAGGCTGCATGTGAGCCACTATTGATGTTTTATATACCCCTTCCACAACTAACAATGTGTTGGTAAGTCACATGACCATAATGAGATGGTAGCTTCCTACTGGCTTCTTGTGCTGTGTGTAACACATGCTTTGATTCCCGGAAGGGCTTGTAGGATTCCCTTCAAGGTGCTGGCCGACAGGCGCGGTGACTACTGCTGATGTCACAAATTGAGGTAAACAGTCCAGAGTACACAGGGTACAGGCAGGAGGCACAGATTTACACAGACCGCTGTGTAATTGCAAGCTTTGTGTGTCAGCCTCACGCACTCATTTTGGCTGAACTTTCCCAAACAGGAATAACGCATTTACACGCAGGTGAGTCAGCATGCTGCTTCAAAAATAACCAGCTTTCACAGACACACAGGGGACTAAAGTGGTCATTTGACAGGTGGTACTCAGCCGCCATTATCCCTGCACCTAATTAGCGGTTTCATGTCTCTCATTTACCTGAAAATGTTTGCTTCTTCAATCATTCAGTGACTTGGAAAAGTACATGTTTTGTTGTGCTGCAGTGGTAGCTCCTTAAAGCTCCCCGACTCCAGTCTAATATAGCCAGCTCAGCTTATTCACATTCATGGCCATCTGATAAAGCATACTTGTTTTGGTCCCCACCCAGAATATGGGGTGGATTACAGAAGAGTGCCAAAGTAGCAATAAAACAATAAAGCTTGTTCACAGGATACTGCCCAATACCAAAGAGCAGAGTCTGAGAGTGTTTGCTAAGTGGGTGGGTCTACCTGTCTGTAGGTACAGCGTACCCACCCACCTGGCTAATACAACCCTACACTTGTACACTTAACATAAGCACACAACTCCCAACTACACAAACTCTTCTCATCCTCCATAACATGCTAAAACCTAATGTACACCAGCACTACAAAGCTTAGCCACAGGCAAACACATTCCATTCATCCAGCTCCTTTGTGCTCTGACCAGAGTCATCTGAAGGGATTTCCTCTACCTATATGTGGTCCACCTCTGGGATTGGTTGTTTATTTGCTTTTGGGTGCCTTCTTTTTTCAAGGTCTGCCCCTCAGTGAGAGTGGAGGGATTTACCTCCTAGGCTGTTGTGCAGTCAGTCCCACAGCCAGTGACCCAGAACCAAAGGTCCACAGAAAGGAAGTGTTGACTGCAGCTGAGGCCTGGAGTTAAGCAAAGGGCTGAGCCATCAGCCTGTCAGGCCAGCATGCCCGCATACAGAGACACACGTGAACATGCAGTACATATGTCGCACACACTCGCCAGTGCATGACATACACGTGATTATCCGACCTAACAACCTTTTAACGTGGGTCACTGACAGAACTCCCACTGTGCCTCCTCTCACTCTACCATACCTACTCCTCTCTTCATCTCCACCTGTCAAAAGAGGACGGGAGTGAGGGAGGGCGTCACACCAGCGGCCACTCTGAGATGGTTTGCGTCAGAGCTAACAGGAAAAAAGGAGGTAGGACATAAAGAAGTCCTTCATAAACTGCAGAGTCCTCTTTTCAGCACAATAAAAGGACCTTTCTGTTGGTTTTTTTCTCTTTACACTGAAATGAGGAACAAGGAAAATCAGAATGATCAGGCAGATGCAGGAAAAAGTTGGTAAGAGGAGGGAAATAAAGACAGCCGGGATAAGAAAGGTCGGGACTGAGGAAAACTACAGTGAGGGGTTTACTCCTCTCTTGCTTCCAGGTGACTAACACGCTGGGAGCTTCGTCAAACTGAGACAAGAGAAAAGAGGACAGGAGACAGTCCCTCGCCATGAATCAGGCTTTCATGACTCGCAAATTACACCCTCCATTAGCTGAGGGCCCCGGCTCCCTCCCTTTACTCCACCTCCTCTCTGTCTTTCTCCCTCTGCTTGTACAAATAGCCAACATGTTGTTGACTTGTTGTGATAAGTGCCTCCATAATGCTCTCTCTTGGTCTCTCTCCGCCTGGTTTCAGTTAAATGGCTGAGTTGACAGAGAATTAGTTTAGGTCATATGGGCAAAAGGTCATCCCTGTGGGTGTGAAAGCAGGTAAGAAGTTTTTGAGGCCCTGTAGGGAAGTGCTGCCAACTGTACCGCCAGCTTGTCAAAAACAAAGCATGTTGCACAACAACTTGCGGCCTTTCTGAGTGAAGTGCAACATAGCCTTCATGCCAAGAGTCAGGTTCCCTTTTCTGTCAAAGTCCTTCTCCGAGAGAGATAAGAGCAAGGGGGGGCTGCCTGCTCTTAGGGGGCTGCCTAAGGAGGGAGACAGGGGTGGAGAAGAGGAAAAGCGAGGAGGGGAGCACCTCAGGGGCCAGACTGCCATCTGCAAAGTTCAGCGGGGTCATCTCATCTGTCGGGCAGGGCTGAAGACACCATCCTCGCAGGACGGGTGCGCATAGACACACAAAAACAAATGCAAGCCCGCAATCAGCAAAGCAAGTGGCACTCAGACACTAGATAAGCCCTGCAGGCATTCCCAGAGATCCTGATGCATACAGGTTGAATTATAAAGTAATTCATGCAGGGACAGAGATCTCAGATAATGACAACCAAGTCCTACACTCTGGTAAAACACCACAAACATAATAACCGTCTACATCAATACAATGCTAAAACTAAATAATCAAGGATTTCCTGGATGTGCCCTTCAGAAGACAACATCAGTCCTTAGATCTTCCAGGTGCCAATGTGCAAAGGTTTCAATAAACACCTCATATTAGCCTTTCCTTTCTGGTTCCCTGGTTGACATGCTATGTCATGTACAGTTCAGCCTATACTGGTAGCTTTACTGTCCTGGCCATCCACAACAATAGCTCTGAAAATACCCCTCTGGTTGGCGTCAAAGGTCTTTTAATGGGTTGGCCTGGGCCGCCAAGCTGGCCCTCGGACAGATTTATGTCCTCGTAATAATAATGAGCCTACTACTGTTACCCTGCAAAACATTCCTCTGTTTGAAGAAAGACATGTTAATTCAATTATAAACACCTCTTCTCATGCTAGAGGTTTGATTGTGAATTAATGTACTAAACACACTAATGATGTGGGGCTATTAGTCCTAATTGATACGTCCATCAGGAAAGCCATCGTGTGGTTATACAGATGAATACTTGAGACTTGACGTGAGTCATAAACCAGTCCTAATGTTGCTTTTCTGAATATAGGTTTTGAGGTTTCTAATGAGCTATGACCAGTGAGGTAGCTTACATCATTTGGGACCGTTAAAGCAGATTTAGTAATTACCTATTTCCATCAACAAATCTTTAGGGGAGAGCCCTGAATATGATATATGGCCAGAGCCTGTGTAAATAGATGCTTGTGTGAAGGCGAACAGCTTCTTCCAGGTCACCCCTGTAACATAACCTGAGACAGACTGAGAAAGGCTGGTCTCCCACCACAGAAGAAGAAGCACCACCAAGAAAAGAAGAACCCTGCCTGACTTGCGAGCTGCTGTCTCTGTTTACAGGGAAACATATGTGACAGTCTGGTTGCTATAAACCCAGTTTTATTGCAGCAGCTGGAAGAATATGCACAAATAAATGCCTGCCAGTGAAAGTCCATCTTTGTCACATGTGGACACACCTATCACAGTTACTGCGTTATCACGCACACCAGCGCTGCACTTGGCAGCTCCCCTGGGTGCACAGATCCCTCAGCTATTTCCTGCATAGCGCTGTAGTCATGGGTATGTCTTTGGAACGTAATTTCAGGAGCCATAACTTACCTGCTGAATATAATTTGCAAAATGTGACAAGACAGCAGGTATTCCTGTGTGAAATCCTCTAAAGCTGCAAGGTTGGCAAAGTCCCTACATCTTAATTAATCAAATGTCACACAAACATCAGCTTCTTCCTATGTCAGCTGTTAGGCAAATGTGGATTCATGAAGCATGGCAGCAGATTATCACTGGTTTCTTAATTATCACACAAATCTAACCTGTCTATCCAGCAAAGGTACTTAACATATTGCAGTTTTAAGGGGCTACAAGCGCTGAACACCTCCCAGTCATGATTATTTTAGATATGACCTATTATATGACCTAGCTATTTGGCTTAATCCTTAAACCATCACATGTTGTCTCACTACAGCCAAAATATATGTAAAGTCCCCATACCAGGTAATATTCAGGTGCACTACCAAGAAGGCTATCTTTAAAGCTGGATCCACAATAGCTGCAGCTAATAAAGGCATGCTGCTGATGTAAGCATGCAGCACCAGGCTTTACTGCGTGTCATTACATCAACAACAGCAGCCTCACATGAGGACAACATCCAGGGCATCCGGAATAAAAATGTAACTCAGGTGTGTTAATAAAAGTATCAAGAGGCAGAATTTACCTACGGAGTCAATGTCCAGTAGCCGCTGGAGGTCGCTGATGCTGTGGATTTCACTGTGGGACAGTCTGTCTATCAGCTCCTGGGGAAACTCCACTTCCTACGCGGACCGGGGGGAATAAATCAAACAAGAGAGGAAGGTTAGAGATGAGTCTGGTCAGCGGCAAGACGTTTGTCTGTAAATGGGTTTGCCGTACATCCCCCTTACACATGGAGGGAAGGTGGTGCCGAACCCCCTTGAGAGAATGTGCAATTTTAGCATTCACGTCTTGCTACGTTGTTCCTCCGAGGACAGGTGAAACAACATTAAATCGCCTGCTTTCCTTGGGGAATTCGGAGATCTGCCGCGAGCCAATCGGGGCGACGTCCGCCCGCCGCACTCTGCACTTGTTGCGGCGCAGCCGTACAGGAACAGGGGCTATTTATATCGCCCGGAGCGGTTCTCGTGGAAGCGTCGAGCCCAACCAAAACGTTTGCCCAGTTGGCTCAGGCTGCAAACCGATTTGGCACGAATGCCAAAAATAACCGCGACGTGGGTCCCAAGTGCAGAAGCTTTGGTTGCGTACAGATGCTGTTGGTTCATTCTCGAAGAAATCAATTGCCATATTCGCTGTTCTTAAAATAGCATCTTAGTCTAAACTAGGCTACACGTTTTGTTTTCTTAATCGGTAATAGGCTACACTTTGGCATCGGTGCATTCGAATGAAGAAGTGCAGTAAAGTGTGCAGGCTGCGTGCCCATAATATCATCTTCGAGCCTAATTATAGGCTTTAAGTCGAAACTTTGAGCTGTTGCTCCGCAGGCCTGGTTCTCTTTCTCTGGGCACCAGTGGGAACTTTGCACCCTCACGGGGATCAAACACCCTGCGCCCGTGTGACACGGGACCAGAGGGACGCGGCCTGTCCAGTAACTTTACCTCAGAGGTGGCCAGCAGGTACGTCGTCCACAGCAGGAAGTAACAAAGTGCGGCTCTCATCTCCCTTTAATTCAGATTTAACCCCAGAAAAGAAAAAGGTGCTATTCTGTAGGAGCCGCAGAATCGCTCCTGGCCCCACAGAATCCACAACCATCCCCTCGGGGAGAGAAACCGGGGTGTCAGAGCTGCACAGCGGGCTCGGTCAGACTCCGGTGCTGCACTTGCTTTGCTTGTAGTCTGTGGAAAGACCGAAGTTGGCTGGAGGTCGACTTATTCACATTGGACTGCGTCGTCTCGAACAGGCTCTGTGCGGGCAGCTCGACATGTCTCCTCAGGCGCAAGTGCGACAGTCCCGGGAGACCAGCCTGGCGCGCATTGCACTTGTCCTTCAGGCTCTAACGAACTTCAGCCCGGCTCACTGAAAGACCTCACCCAGACACGCGGCACAGGATGAAGACGCACTGCTATGTCTCTACTTTATAGTCCTAAAAGAACATAATCCAAACGAGCAAAGTCCTCTCAGGAAGGGAGAAAGTTGTCCGCGGCGTGCGATCCAGAGCCCGGCTTGCAGCAGAGTGCACAGGTCCGTGGCCGTGCGGGACTCTGAAGTGAATGGAGTCCGAGCGCCTGTAAGCCGCTGGATATAGAGCCAGCAGCTCCGTGCAAGTTGCGCCTCCCCTCGCGTGTCGGTGATCGTGCATCTCTACAGCGAAGGGAGCTGGTTGGCTGACTTAAGACCCAAAAGTCCCCCCCCCCAGCCTCTCTGTGTGTGTGTGTGTGTGTGTGCGTGCGTGTGTGTGTGTGTGCGTGTGTGTAATCGATATTGATTGCCACTGATTGGAAAGGATGCAAAACAGACCAGTAACTATGGACAAATAAAAAGGATGGAGACAATAAAAGGACGAGGATGCTGATGAAGACGATGAGACACCATTCTCACTCCTTTTTTAGTGGTAGAATATATAGAATATGTAGAATATATCAAATTAGGATCAGAGGAAGTCAGTTATACATATACATTTATGTTAAATCACTCAGGATGTATTATGCGCTCAGGATATAATCACATTTGGGCAAAGTGGGCAAACTTTTTAGCAAAAATGTTAAAATGATCATTGTCATGGTAGTGATGATGCTGTTTGTGCGTTTGAGTTTAAGGGGAAAGATCCCTGGGCATCTAGTACGCATGAGCACAAAGAAAAAAGAAAGTCATGACATAGATGATGGCAATGACCCGATCCTGTCTTCATCATTTAGCGCCCATATGTGTGTGGACATGATGTTGGGGCACAGGAAGCGACTAGTATACAGCAGGCTAACAACAGACTGGTCTTAACTTGTTGCGACGAAGCTGGAGGCCATGTGGCGCTGTGCTGGGAGGTCTGGGAGAAGAGCCCGAAGGCCTGATAAACGAGACATACCTGCAGGAGCAGAGACACAGACAGAGACAGCGTGCGCACCACATTATCAGCCAGAGGTGACGATCAGCAGGGAGCCACAGGTCCGCCGACCAGGTGGTCTCTGCCCTCCACCTCGTCCATTCAACTGGATCGCATAGCACCAGGCCGGCCTGAGCGCGTTGTGGCTGGATGCACCGCATGGAGAGAGCTCTGCAGCAGCTGGTGGAGTTAGTAATGTAACTATTTTAATAGGCGCATGAAGCTAAGTTTAGGATGGTACCAGTGCTGTAAAATGAATGCAATATTTTTTTATAATAAATGTCCCTCTGCTAAAGCCATTTATGTGACATGTTGTTCCCATCGGAGCTTCTCTTTTCTCCAATTCACTGCATTGCACTTAATCGTTCATCCCTCAGTTTAACATTGCATGAGTAACCGTGTGCATTAAAGTCTGCTGTGGCGGAATGACTAGCACGGGCCGGTGACAGACAGGCAGGTTCATCATCATCATCATCATCATCATTATCATCGTCCCACCGTGTCTTCACAGGTCAGCCTCCCTGCCTGGAGGTGCCCTCTCACTGAAAGTGCATGAACCATGTGTCTTGTAGGCATGCTCTGTGCTTCATGGCAGGAAACCGGGAGTCAGAGGGAGAGGTGAGCAGAGCAGAGCCACACAGTAGGAGAAAGTGATTAGTGTAAGCTGAAGAAGTGAGTGAAAGGAAAAACTAGCAGGGGAGGATGATGCGTCTCTCTCTTTCCCCTGTGTCTTCCATGTTTTGACGACTGTGCTTATAGATGGTGCTTTGAACCAGATTATTATGGCGAAAACAAAACATCTCAAACTTAAGCCTGAGAGCAGAGAAGAGTGTAAGATGGAGAGAATGGTAGAGGTGGCGGGAGGAGGAGTCAGTGGACCCGCATTTTAGGAGCAGAAGACAAAATGAAAACAACAAAAACCAGAAGTAATTCTCTCTGCCTCTGTCCCTCCTTCTTTTCTGCAAAAGCCATTAGGCAACATGTTTACTGGCAACAGAGGTCTGTGTACCTAACAACATTAACCCCATTAAATGGTTTTATAGATGCTGGTGCACAGTAAATAAAGCCATAAAGACGCTGCGGATAGGACGTTCTCTGAGTGAGGCGATGACTTACGTTTCCCCCCCAAGGCCACACATAGTTCCCAGTGAGAGAAGCGTAGGAAAAACGGGGGAAATCTTCTACGGACGTGGTGGATATGAGTTGCATTGCCCTTGGGAGACTTTATGCGTGCATCTTAGTCTGGATAAGGTCTGTCTGTTCTCATCAACTATTTCCATTATTTGAGGCGTCTTGACTTGCGAGCTCAAATCTCTTGGTACGGGAAGGTTTTATTTTTGGGTAAGTTGTAGTTTCAGATAAAGCATGATTATGGAAACCCATTCATCCTATGTTATATGCAGTACCTGTCCGGACTTTTCATTAGGCATCCCTTCCATCTCTAGTACTTTGGAATATACTGCTATATGATTTGGTTTGGTTTAATGACAAAATCCTAATATACTTAATAAATTACAACATACCAGATTTAGGGATAAAACAATAAAAGCCTACACTTATTTGCATCATTGTCATTTAATTGTCATTCACACTCCACCAACCCTTAACAAGATAGGCATTTCATCACTATCCCCAATGAAGACCCTGTGAGGTCAGATCCAGCTGGTGATTTTTACCTTAAATATACCCAAATAAATAAAGGCCTTAAATATAGCCATCTCCTTGCTTTGCCTATAAATGTGCCTGAAAAATGTCTTTTGGAATTATTTTATTATCCATAGTATGATACAGTCCTGATACATATTGAATACACTCAAAACAAACATCTTGGTATCTCAGTGCAGTAAATGTTATAACACGCACATTATGATCCATAACTCAATCTCAACTTGATCCCAGTGCAGCTGAACTCTGACCCTACAGGGAAAGCAAAGAATCTCACACTTCAGTGTGCTGGGGAGCCATAAAAAGATAGCAGAACTGACAATAGAAACTCAATATACTGATGCAAGCATTTTCACGACGAATATGATACCTGCAACTGTTCCTTTCCAATGAAAGCTGTAACATATTTTCCATTGGCCCAGGCATCCCCACCTCATAATGTCAAAGACCGAGTGGACTGCCTTGCAACAGAGAAACGAACACAGATCTTTACCTGGTGTCTCCCCCTGCGTAACCCAGCCACATCATGACCATGCATGAGTCACTGAAGCAAGGAGCAGGTCCTTTAACTACCGAGTAGTTTCCTCCCGCCTCCTCGGGGCAGAATTAGGCTCTAACTGCTAACAAAAGCTCCAACTAGCTCATCAGTGTCTATGATGACAAACTCGATTCAATTAGTGGGTTGTGTGTTGATGTTTTTTGTGTGGAACTGTGTGTGTTACTTGACACAAGCTTGCGTTCTTTTAATAGGCCCATTAGAATTACTGGTAACATTTGTGATAGGGTTACTCATGTACTCTCACACACACACACACACTCGGGTAAGTGCTTCAGGTGAAATTTCCCAGGAGCAAAGGTGCATTCCAGAGCCTGGTAGTGATGTAGATTGGACTTGGAAATTATCCAAACCAGAGTGCATATCCAGGGCAAACTCTACACACATAAGCAGCTGCACAGCCACACTTATACACGCTCACACTTATTGCTTGTTCACCTGAATATTAAGCAGTGGAGGGAGGCCACGCTGAGCAGCCATACTTACAACTAGTCCTAGACGCAGCTGCTCTTTTGTAAGGATGATTACTGCCAGCCATTTACAGGCCTTCATTTCTCATAACATGCATAGCAACCTGAATTAAGTGCTCTGTGGGGCCTCCCAGCACCCCTCTGGACCCCTTTTCCTTTAATGCACTATAGGTGTGCAGGCATTCAGGGGGCACAATTCCCAACTGCTCTTTCATAAATCACAACTGCGTAGTCAAGTCCATGTCTGGGATCCAAAATCACGCCACATTCACACATAAAAGCACAAATACGGTGGTACAAGGTACGCAAGGCAAACTTCCAGCTGCAAGGCATTATACATTACGGCAGCACACTACAGTTGTTAAGGGACTGCGACATTCTCTCTGTGTGATCTCCACATCTGTCAAACTGCGGTCTGCTCTTGTCATAACTCTGCCATGACTTTTTCACTCTGTACTCTTCCATGAAAGCCATCCTTAGACAACTAGAAATAGGTGTTCGGTGTGAAGGAGAAATGACACTGATGAGAGAAAGTACTGAGAACACACTGAAAGAAAGTGTGCAAGTGTGTGTGTGTGTGTGTGTGTGTGTGTGTGTTTGCACATTCCTTGCAGCCTCAGCATCCAGTTCCTGCGGGTTTGTGGGGTTGTTTAGGTCAGAGATGGACTCCTGACTGCAGAACAGTATGGAGGAAGCAGCAAACAGCAAGCCTCAGCTCCAGATGTTGAAAGGAAATCCCACTTAGAAACACAAAATCAGAGCTCAGGTATTAACAGACCCATGCATGCATTCTCTCATACACTCATGCATAGACTGCATATGTAAGAATCCACAGCCAACACACACACTTGTGCACTAACACACCTCCACCCTCTCATGCGCATTCTCCAATTTCCACAAATGGACAGACAGACAGACCTGAAGCAATTCGGGCACAAGTCCTTACATGCAGTTCCCCATTCTCCCAGCTCTTGTTCCCCTTAAAACACTGCCTCTTTATTCTCTATGAACAAAAAAAACCAGGGGACTTCCAGCCACTGAGAAATAGCAGCATAATTGCCGGTGCTCTGTTGTCTATCAAGACCTGACCTTTTCAGCATGTGTGTGCCGTGTAGGAGCAGTGGGAACCGGCGAGGAGGAAGACAGGGGTCTCCCCAGCTCTGCGGTGGTTTGACCGCCTCCCCCCTCCTGTCACCACTCCAACTCCCCCAAAACTCTGGGAACTTCCAAGGCCTCCCCATGTTCTGTGGGTTGGGAGGCTAGGAGCGGAGGGCACGACTAACCCACATATCAGACGCTTGGCAGTGGGCACATCAAAGAACAGGGTGATGTGGAAAGGACAGGGGGAGACAGAGCTGCCCTGTCTCACTGTCCCAAGGAGATGGAGGAAAATGTAAGATCTATGTGTAGAGCCAAGACATTATAGTGGCAAACATGTAAGCTTTCTGTCGGTGCCAGTGGGAAAATAGCTGACTAGTATTGCCTTACATAAATATGGACATTAAAGAATGAAACATATACAGGGACATACTCATAATATACATATGAGAGTTTATAGGATTATGCAAGAGATCGAAGCTTTGACTAGCAGAGAGAAGTCATCCAAACAAACAGCACAAAACTAAGAGTGTAAAAGTAGATGCGTGGCCCGTGAGAGCGCTATATGAAAACTAATAACAACAAATATATCATAAACAAAATGGACCACTCACAGGCCCAATGACAAGTCATCTTATGTTGCTGTATGACAGACAAGCTCAGCTCTCAGAGGGTACACACAAAGCTGTCTTCAGAAATGTATTAGGAGCCTATAAGCCCATAATTATACCAATTGGCATGTCAGATGGGGCTTTCACTTCATTATTTACCCTTCCTTCTCCCCTTGTCATTCACTGGCCATAGGCCGCCCCACTGTTGGTGTAGGGACCGTGGGGGAACTAGTGGTGGCCGCGATGATGATAGTGGTGGGGGTAATGTGCATGTGGGAGGGGGCAGGGTTCTGTATCAGGGGGATTAAGGAGAGATTTTTCTGCTTGACTTCATTAGCTATCCATGACAGAGATAAAGAGGACAGACCTGAAGGAAGGAGGAGGAGAGAGGGAGTGAGGAGGTGAGGAGGTGAGGAAGGGTTGCAGGAAGGGTTTGAGGGAAAAGATAGCACTAAAAGAAAAACCCTGGATTAAAGGGTGATTAAGACCAGTTAGAGAATCCACTTTGGTGCACCTGGTTACTCACCACTTGATCATGTGTCATCAGCCCCAGGGCCAAATACAGCTTGAGCTACTATGGCATACAGCAGGGCCATGAATTGTAGCTGAGCTTTTCCTCAACACAGCGTCATTCCTATAGCAACCACACACCTAAACGGAGCCATGAAAGCACTTAACCTCCAGGAGAGAAGCCCTATCCAGTTTATGGGCCATACCGTGATGCTGTTTCGCACGCATCGTGGTAACGATTAACGGTGGTAAACGTGAGCCTCCTACCCCAACGAGCTCCCAGCTAGCTCCTCTGGAAGCAGCACTATAGCTGCTTTTAAAAAATAATTACCGCAGGTTTTTGGCTCTTTTATTGTTGTTGTTATTATCAGACGCCACAAAAGCAGTACCAGATCCAGCACTGAGGGATGCGAGTGAGAGAGAGAAAGCGAGGGGAAAAATTAGAAGACAGGGAGGAGTTAGCAAGACCCCCATTGCTTTTTTTCATGGTATTGTTGCCTTTATTTGATAGACAGTAACATGAACGCAGCACATATCCCAGTCTGCTGGCCCTCCAGGAAGCCCAGAAAACCCCATACTTGTTTGATGTCAAGCAATCCTGTGTAAGAGAATGACACATAGGGTGACATAGTGTGCTTATTGTGCATACACCGATATTTGTTGTAGGATACAGGATTCAAATTAGAAAAACAAAAAAACATATTTTTTTGGTCCCCAAGCCTTTGAAGCCAGGCATAAACACTGTCATCATAGTATACAGAGACCAGAACCAGAGTAACACCTCTCCACTCCTCCTCTCCTAGGATTCAAGATGAAGTGTCAAAATCCCAAGGCAGAGGGAGATCACAACAAACTGATTATCAACAGGAAGTGGCTCCATTATGGGCTTAAAGATGGGAGAGAGTGCTCTCTGGTTACAGCACTCACTCAAATCCACACATTCCTGCAGGGTTTAGGAAGAGCTGGGACACCCCTGTGGACTCTGCTCCCCAGCCACTGTCGTAGCCCAGGGGCATTGCTCAGGGTACAGCTGGGACATGGAAGGATTTGGGGGTCCTTGAAGAGGGACTGGAGGGTTGTCGATGTCTGGGGTGGCCTAATAATCAAGAGACACTTGACAGCCTTTGCCTTGTGACTTTGTACACCTGCAGTGCGTGGCTGTGTTAAGGGGGGTGCGGTGGTAGACTTAGTGAAGCTTTCACATCTAATAGAGCCAGACAGCATGTTCATTTCAGGAGAAGATGCCGAACCTTACTCAGATACTGAAGAATGCCAATACGTCCAGTCCAATTTGGAGCATCACATGTCAAAAGCCGACAATTGATTTAGAAACATGAGAATTTTAAAAGTCTGGAACAAATCATACATCTAAAATGTCCCAAAGCCAAAGATCTATTAACATTATCTGAGTGGGCTTTTGAGACCATTTCTTAAACAGTCCAACAGGGACCTCTCATTCCTTCATGTTCTTCTTCCTAATGTGATTAGAACAGAGTTCGACTACTTTTATGATCTGCACACAAAACCCCAACGGTTCCTCAGAGAGTAGGAGGCGCTGAGAGAAAAGGAACAATTGAGACATTTGCTGAGCTGCCTCCCCAGGGAGAGAAGTCAGAGTGCAAGTGAAGAGATGGATTGTGCTGGGTCGGCATCATGGTGGGCAGGAGATTGCGGAGTCATGTGCATGATGGAATATCTCACTCACAAATATGCTACTGACCCATTTTCTTTCCATGGAGCATGCAGAAAATTGAGAGAACATTTCAGTCTTTTGTTTGTTTTTTATACACGTCGTTTGAAGGCGAGACACAGAGGCTCCGTTGGCTCGAAATAACTTTGAAACTGAAGCCCAAAATTGAGTCAACTCAGGGAGGCCTGATCTCAGTGTTGGTAAATGTATACATGTGAATTATTTACTTGTCGCCCGGCAGGAAATGAGGGACGATAACAAGCTTGGGAAAGAAAAGCAGAAAAACAAACAGACGGTATCTCATCCCACTGTTCATTTCTTGCTTTCTCCCGTTCTCCTTTCTTTTCTCTGAGGCAGTTGGCCGTGACCTACTGCGGACAAACGGCAAAGGGTGTATCCCTTTGAAGATGGAAGGGAACAACATTTAAAGGTAAATCATTTTATTTACTCAGAGTTGGCTCATGACTGTTACTTTTACTAGAAAGATGGTTGCCTTGTTAGAGGGGAACTGCGTCGATTTTACATATCCAAGTCTGTTTACAGGGGTTAGGGAGCTGCCCAAAATTGGACACGTTTGGCACAAGTGATGTCATTTGAGTCAGCATCAGTTGAGGCTGAGAAAAGTTCTGGGGGTGTAACGTTAGAAAGAAGTGAGCTTACCAGACCTCTACAGCCCGCTCTTCATCTCAGCTTCAGGCTAGTGGCTCGAGGCTACATTAGCTACTACTAGCCTACCAATCTCCAACTGAAATGTCTGTGGTGAAGTTGCATTTAGGGTAATGCAGGCACCAGGTTAAGGCAAGGAGGACGATGCGTGGTATAAACAAGACATAATCTCTGGTTCTGCTGCACTAACTTTAACTGTCCATTGCAAGTCTGACATTGCAACTTTTTCTTTCCCTTTAGTAAAAATCATAACTGACCACTAAGTTATTCAGTCGTCACTATGTAGATGGGCTGTTGTTTAACTGAGCCGGCCGGACCTTGTGATGATCTCCTGACCCAATTTCTGACTCTCCTTCTCCACATGACCTCGGCATCGACGCCCCCTCTCATCCTTAACCTTTCAATCCCATCGGCCTCACTATTGCTCAATCACCTGTGACCAGGCCTAGTTGTGACCTTTGACCCGAGAAGGTCACAATTAGAGTTGATAATCAGAGCAGCAGAAGTGGTGGACCAGGCAGAGATGAGATGCCCCCGGACCGAGAGCTTCAACCCAGCCAGGCTGAACTCTGGAGCAGTCAGGTCGCGACACCCACTATATCTAGGCAAGAACAGAGCTGGGTATCAAAGGCTCTGGTGATTAGCGCAGGCGGTTGGGGGTTGATTTTTTTCCACCAGGGTGTGGGGATTATGGAGGAGGGAGAAGGCAGGGAGAATCAATGGAGGTTGTAGCTTAGTGTTGACAGGCATTTTAATTAGCCTGGATCTCCTCAGACAAAGGGATAGAGGGGAGCAGAGATGGCGTCTATGGGAACACAGAGAGCAGGAGACGAGGACAGAAAACAAGAGAGAGAGAAGGGGGGTGAGGGTCGCACGCCCACGGGCTACGCTCCCTGCGCCAGATCTAAATATGCAGCACCAAATAAAACATAGTCTCATGAGACCATGGGTGGCTGTGTCTGGTTATGGGATGCAACACGTACACACACACACATACCAAATCACTCCCAGCCACCTTATCTTGTAAAGTTTTGGCAATCTTTATATAAAACTTGGAATTTGGAGGGATGCACTTAGGAAGCCATGCCGTAAATAAGGAGGCAAAATGTTCCCATGCTGGGATAAATTCTTTCAAATTTATCTCAGTGGTTCAGCTCAGAGGACTTCACACCATGCAGGAGTGCACTTAAAAAACACATTCCTCTTCTTACATGTTTATCGCCTCCTCCACCTCAGTCTTTATCCTCTGCATCCTTTCTACTCCTCCCCACCAGCACAAGGAGTCTGGCCTCTTGTTTGTTTGGACAACAAAATGCACAGGAGTCTCGTGCCACACATACTCCATTGTGGGAGTAGCTGGGAGTTGTAGTAGAGTCGAGCTGCAGCAGCAAAGAAGGGACGGATAGAGTAGAGGAGATGGTGGTGCAGTTCGGGTCAGTCATCCTCCTTGGTGCTGCTTTCCACCTATCGTGGAGCGCTTCTGTTTAGCGCGGAATGAGAGTGAAGAGAGGCCCAGTGCTTAGATGGATGGATGGACGGATGGACGGACGAACGGATAGATATCTATTTCACACATAACTTGCCATCAGCCTCAACATTGGATGCTCTCCAAGCAGCACTTGTCAGGCAGAATTACTACATAAAATCTTTGTTTAATTAGGTGTTGTTGTGTGATGGCTGGGTGCTGATGGCTGGGCCTCTCCTAACCTGATGATCATGTTGATTTCAATGTGAAAGCACAGTTACCTGAACTGATGTTAGCTTAGCTGGTGAAATATTTTAGGTTTTAGTGTTACAGGCACAGTGGGACCACAGGAGCTGTGATGAATAATAGGATTATGAAGGCATAAAAGGAGCCAAACACAGAACTGAGTGGCCTAAAATAAAAGTTGGTAAGGGAGTGTGTGAAAGTGTGCGTTTGTTGTGTGTGGCTGTGCTGTCTTATTCTAACAATGGCACAGTGCCATGGTATCAAGGCTTCATCTTACTGCTCATGGGACAGTGCCAAGATTTGTCCTCAACAGGCCCACCCAGGATTGCCCAGTAATGGCCCTGCCTGATCAAGTGCTCTGCGCGCACACACACACACACACACACACACACACACACACACACATTAAAACCCAGGTCAGCTCAGGTTGCTTTTCACTCTGGTGTTACCAGAAAAGGAGTTGTTGTCAAAAATGAGAGACGATCATGGTGGTTGTCGACAAATAATCCAAGCTCAAGGTACACTTAATAGCATTTTTTTGTGAATAGAGTTCAGTCCATCCACACAAACGCCATCCACTGATGATGCTCAGTAGTCACGGAACTTGTTCTGTTGACATGGTAGCGCAGTACCTGTTAGTGAAGCCTGAAAGTTCATTCCTGACCTTGGAAATAGTTTTACTAAATACTCCCAAACTCAAGGTCCACTTAGCTTCAACTGGAACTTCCAGCCACATAAAATCATACTTTTTTTTTTAATGTATCCTCCTTTTGGGTGTCTAGAATTACATACTATTTCTCAAGCTGTATCTTTAGGGATGGTGAGCTGAAATATCAGCTGCACCCTCTTCAAATAAGCAAAAGCAACAAGGAAAGACAAAATTGTGATCCACAAAATGACTGAGGAGAAAATTTGAATTCTAGTAAGTCAGCAATGCAGTGTTAAAATGATGAAGCCAAACTGCATAACTTAAGCATGTTGAGGAGAGAGAAAGAAGTGGGAGCAAGTGTGTATAGAAAATGAAGTTCTGATATGTTATTCATGGCTAACTGCCATAAGTGGATATGTGTTTTTGTGAAATCAAACCCCCAAAGCCTTGCAGATGGAAGAGCAATATGTGCCTCACTGAGCTACAAACACCAAACTTGCGTGTTAGCGTGTATTGTCAAAGTT
>JAVQJF010026184.1:0-100702 GCA_036023855.1 Gadopsis marmoratus | reverse complement strand
TCTGTGAAAATCCAGAATCAGTGAGGCCTCTGGCCTTCGTCTAACCAGTTTAAATATTTTTTGGTTTAATAATGTATTTTAATTCAGATATTTTTATTGTCCCTTATACTAACAAGGTTTTGTTAACTTTCTGCTGTTGTGCCCTTGTAGATTAGACTGCATGTATCACTGAGGTGACATTTAATTCTAAAAAGAAGAGCTAATTTGTTCCTAACATTTGATTTTTCTCAAAACAAGAAGTTTTTATGACTCGGACCATCTCTTCATGCACTCTGTGCCCTCGTGACTTACAGCCCAGTTTGCTTTTTGTAGCTCTCTGCAATGGAAGAGGCATACAGTACACTGCCTTGCTCTAGGACATATCAGAAAACTCATGTTTAAGTCTCTTGCCGTTATAATTACCATATTGTTCTGTGGTTGCATGATGGTGGGCCTGTGTCCAGTGGGAGCTGCTCATGTTTTCTAGCTGTATAACATGTGCAGTTCCTACTAGAACTGGAATGATTTGTCAATGTAGCAATTGGGGGAAATCCACAAATAATTACCCTGCAACAATCTTGATAAAACCATTCAGTCATTTTTCAAATAAGAAATGCCAAACGTTCACTTGTGGCAGCTTCTCAAAGGTGAATATTTGCTTCTTCTTTCTGTGACAGCTGAATACGTGTGGGCTTTGGACTTCTAGTCGAACAAAGCAAGCAGTTTGAATACGTCAACATTGGCTTTAGGACATTGTGAAGGGCAACCGTTGATAAACGAAACGATTATTTGATTTTAATCAACTAAATAATGAACACAATCTTTAGTTGCAGCCTTGGTACCTAACATAGTGTAATAATATATCTTTTATGTGTATATCTATACTATCATTGACCAAACATCTAATTACTTAAGAACACAACCTTTTACCCTCAGCCAGTGGATCACATCACTTTTATAATTCCGCCTGTGGAGTTGATTGCCATTTAAATTCTCTTATTATCTTTGAGTTGTTTTGAAGACAAAAAAAACCCAACAAGATGTAGAGTGTTTGGAAATGGATGCTGCCACAGCTTATTGACTACCTGCTGCTTCTTCGTTTAACACGGTAGAAGTGGAACTTAACCAGCGCTACAGCCTTAACTACTCACACAAAACCATAACGCAATTTACAACTTTAACATTTTCTGGTTGCCTAAACCACCATCCCTAATAACTAATCACCTGCTCTAAACTAACCCCACTTTCAGATATCAATCTGTAATAATAACCATGATATTGATTTACAGAGCTGGTGAAGTAAAGTGAAGTCTGATCATTTAAGTTGGCGGAGTGGCCCTCAGGATGTCGGGATCAGTCCAAGTGACGCAGCACCAGCAGCATCAGCAGCATCAGCAGCAGCATCATCATCAACACCGGGAACAGCAGCAGCAGCATCATTATGAGAGCAGCTGTTACCTGAGCACCAAGTCGTCTGTTAGCCAGCAGTCGTTCGCGACTTACAAGACCACCAGCCGGCGGTAAGACTGTGGGAGAGACGCCGATGCCGATGGTTGATATTTCAAAACTGTAAAATGAAAATGAGCTTCTCTTCATGGAATCTGCCGCTTTTCTGTCCTCAGACGTGATGAATGCATTCAAACAGAACTCTTTCAAATATGATATGTTGTAGTATTCAACACTGTACTATGAGTCTGGTGTGAAGTGTGTTCAGCAGCAGGAGACACAGGCGTGCACTGTGTTTTCATGCAGAGCAGGTCTCTGCTTCTTCATCTGCCTAGAGACGGGAGTTTCTTTAAGTACTTTGGGCCAAGTTCAAGTCTTTACATGCAAATTACAACTTAAGACTTAATTAAGAGTCTCTGAATGCTGACTAATACCAGCATTTGAATTTGAGTTAATTGTGTTATTATGAAGCTTAAAGCAAATCATGTCAATGCAAAGGCCTGAAAACTGAATATTCCAGCTGTGAGGATAAGCAAGGCCTGTGAGACATTCACTTAGTTATTTTTTATTGTTCCAGGATTTTCCAGAGTGTTTCTGCTTTCAAATCTCGCGTCAATTCAGGTTTTTAGGGATGTTTTAAGTGAGTCAAAAAGGCAAAAGTCCTAATTTTTATTACATAAGTCTGAGTGTAGTCCCAGTCTCTCTGGGCTGTTGTAATGTTTCTAACTATTAGATCTAATTAGCAATAGCACTGTGTTGATGTATTTGCTAATTAGCATCTCCAACTATTAGCATATTAAAATACAGTAATTTTAATCCCAGTGAACACAACAGCACTACGATAATTACAATATAAGACAGAGCTGAAACAATAAGTCAAATAATAGAAAGTTGTAAGAATTTTCATGATAAATTTGTTTTTTTTCAAGCAAACATTTATTGTTTCCAGCTTCTCTCCAATGTGAAGATATTAAATTAAATATCTTTGGCTTTTGGACAAAATAAGCAATTTGAAGATGTAAACTTTCAAATTCCATTGCAAGTTTTTCACTGCTTTATGATATTTTAGAGACCAAACAGTTAATTAACAGTTGATTAATCAAGAAAATAATCATCAGATTACTCAGTAATGAAAATAACTGTTATAGAGAGCAGCCTGAACTTCTGCTGCTGCAGGAATAAACGTCCGTACATGCCACAAGAAATCGTAGCTGTATGAAACCGTCATTTTGAATTACACATGTTATTTTCCTTCAGGTTTAGTCAGATTTCGTTGAATTAATTTCACTTATATGTGAAGTTCTGTGTCAGAATCAAATGAGGCTTGGTTAAAGTATACTCACAGTCTAGTATAAGGGTTGTGTGAAAGGGTCACTGTCCATCAAAACTAACCTCAAATCAACAGCTGCCAAGCACAGCACCATAGATTTGTATGTGTGTGTGTATGTTCCATTGTGTCAGTAACTCTACATGTAATATGGCCAGAGTTTCTTTGTCCTTCAAGCTCCAGGGCTCAGTGTCCATGTTGGAACCACGATAGCTTTCTAAATGGGGTCAGGGAAGGAATTTCAGCTGTAGTGACGGGCTGCCAGATATATTCATGGACAGCCAAGCTATTTCTGTTGGCAGGACATGAGAAATTGCCATCAGGCCGACTGTAAAGACACTGTATGGAAGTCATGAAATTGTAAATGGCTGTACTCTGGCTTCCACGGCCAGTTTAATATTTAATAACTCCTGCTCCAGTATCAAATTGATTAGTCAGTGTTATTCTTAAAGACTGGATACGTGCTGTAGCGTCTCAGACTGTAAGGGAGGAAATGATTATGTCAGCTGTAAAACTTTTTGTACCTTTTGACTTTCTTATACACTGAACCAAAGACGTCATTCCAACACACCTGGTGAGTCAGTCAAACCTTCTTGACTCTCTGCAGATGTCTTTTGAGACTTCCATCTTCCTGTCTCGGCCGTGCGTTCAGCCCCTTCCATCGACTTGATCCCACCTCGCCTGTATGGAAAAGAGTTTATCAAAGCCCGCTATGCCTCTAGGCTAAATGGATAGACTAGGGCAGGCTTGGCAGACATTATGAGTGAAAGCAGGGCTTTAAGATGAACCTTTCCACTCTGCTGCATATCCACCAGTTCCGGCTCCATTTATAAACCCAGCTGACAATAGGGAGGCCTCAGGGGCTGATAGGTAAATGAGTGTAATATGGGTCAGGGTCCTAAAGGGTGGGCAAAAATACATCTTCCATTTCACTAAAACATATTCTGAATGTGTCTTTATGCAACTAGCACACGTATTTAAGGTTTTATAAAAGCAGAGACTCCAAATGCTTCATGTTGAGTATTTTTGGAATTGTTTTTGGCAGCTCTGCATTCCTCATCCTAGGTATCTTTTATCTCATTGTTTGTTATGCCGAAAAAATGTGGTACTTTACTATAGAAATTTCTTGAGCTACTACTAGTTTAATTAACTACATGCAAGTGTATGTATGTTGCTCCTTTTACAGATGTAATTTGTGAAAAAGTTCATCTTTGATTAAATAGAAATAAATCAGCTAAATAGTCATCAGTAATTAGTATCACAGTTCAGTTTCTTGCGTTTGTTTTATCTGTGTAGACTGCCGGAGTTTATGCAGTAAAAATGTGTTACCCTTAGTTACAAAAAGATGTATTCAATCAAAAACCATCAAATGATCAAAACCTACCATCTCTACACTGTTCGGCACTCAGCCCTAATCCAGTTTGTTTCTACGGAAGACGTAAATCTTTGAAAATGGGTGACAGATGTATAGTTTTATTTTTAAAAAAAGGCACAGGAATTCCCTAAAGCATCTGGGCACTGTAGTTTGTACGCAAACAGCAATAAATAGTGTATTTGTTGGGGAATATTGTCACCTGCAGATTAATTTGCATATGTGGGTTTTACTCAAAATAATGTCACCCACAGCGACAGTGTTTCTGGACATCTATGGCACAGAGAGAATACTTGTATGTGTATTTTGGTGTTTGTAGTGCGAGTGTTGTGATTGTCGTCTCTTACCTCTAAGCCTGAAGACCTCCGTGAAGACTGAGAAGGGGCAGGCGGTGGTTAAACTGAGCCCGCTACCCAAGAGAGCCAAACGCACCTACCTGGCGATGGACATGGACAAAGAAGTTATCGGCTATGTCATTCCTGTATTCAGGGCCAGGTGAGTGAGGACGCTGCAAAACACTGATGTTCTTAAATGCAAAGCGATCAATGTCACTGATGCTGAACGTTGATGATGTGCATTTTTATTACAGCTAATAACACTACATGAGATATTTTCCTATTTCACTGCAAGTCTAAACTGCTCTGACATGTTGGTGGTTTGTTGTGTACCAGTCATGATGTTGTTCGCGGTCTGATGGAGGCCCGGGAGGAGGATGTTACGGAGGAGGGGATAAACTATGTGGCCATGAGGAACCTGTTTGTCAGGGAGGCCAGGGAGGCTATGGAAGTCAAAGTGGTGAAGAAAACCAGAACAACGCATGTCAGGGAATCCGCCGAACGCCTGGCACTGAGCAAGACGGTGAAATCCTTTTCATTCCTTTGTGGATTGTGGTCCATTTTCAAATAATCAAATCCCTCACATGAAGCCTACAAATGCTCATGTGCTTTACGTGACCATCTGGCTTCACCCTCTTGCTATAGATGGACGAGTGGGCAGAGTTCCGTAAGAAAATGAACCCCGATAGCCTGACACACCCTCCAGAGTTTATCATCAAGCCCCGTGGACAGACTGTCTGGGAGGGCAAGACTCTCAAGCTACACTGCACTGTGGCTGGATGGCCTAAACCCAGGATTGCATGGTAAGGTGCTCCAAATTCCCCGGCCCCCACCGTCTCTTTGACACAAGGAAAAGAGGCTGCTGAGAGCGATCAGTCGTGAGTGTGTCATGGAGAAGTTACCATCCAAAGCCCTCATCATCAGCCAGATTTATTTTCCACAATCGCAACATGAACACACACACACACACACACACTCCTCTGCAATTACAGACCCTGAAGACGAAGGTGAAAATAAACCAGCTGTCTTTCTGCTGTCTTCAAGGTACAAAAACAATGTGCTCATTGATGCCAAGGCCCACCCTGAGAAGTACACAGTCGAGAGCAATTACAACATGCACTCCCTGGAGATCAAGAAGTAGGTAATCATTAAGCTCATACTGCATGGCCTCAGTTAGAATTAATTAGATGTACCCAAAATGCACACTTCCCCAAACTGAATGTTTTATGTGTGAAAATATTCTGGCGAGCGCTAAATGCAAAATGAGATGCCGGTGATTCACCATGTCTGTGCGTTTTATTTTCAGCTGTGATTTCGTCGACACCGCTAAGTATCACGCCTCTGCCCTCAATGTGAAAGGGGAAGCTTCCTCTGTGGCTACCATTGTTGTCAAAAGTAGGTAACTGTTTTTTTTTTTCTCACAGATAATTATTTGCCTCCGTGTGTGCAGCAGCTCCTGTCTGCTTCGGTTAGAGATCAAAGCTTGAAAAAGAGGTTTAAATTAACAGCACGGTAAACACAACATGGCTCTACAGTTATTTCTACCAGGATATTTTTCAGGATCCTGCTGTGTTAGAACATGGTTGGCTGCAGGAAAGTCCTTAAGCTCAAATGAAAAATGTTTTTTGCGTCTACAGTGCATTATATTTTACTATTGTCAAATGTGTATCACTGAATTCTCCTGTTACATATTTTTTGCTAAATGTTTTATTTCTTCTCAGGGTTCCAGGAGGGCGAAGATGCAGGTCCACTTGATCCTAAACCACGTGAGTCACTTTAGATCATTTTCTAAAACTAATTAAATAAACTTCTTTTTAAGAAAGCCCAGACAACTTACTGTTGTGTTTACAGATTGCTGTGCTGCCCCAAAGTGTTCAAAAAGTCAATTAATGCAGGTTTAATGTTAGGTTTAATAGTAGTATTTCCTTTACATAACTTCTGCAGATGGTTTCTGCCCTGAGCATGGCGTTACCTTTGAAACAACCATCATTGACAAATTCGAAGTGGCCTTTGGCAGTGAAGGCGAGACGTTGAGTCTGGGCTGCACTGTCATCATTTATCCCACTGTGAGAAAATACCAGCCTGAAGTTGTGTGGTACAGAAACTGTAAGTAGAAAAATAAAATAGAAATGGTGCATTATTTGACTCCATTACTACTGTATATTACCATTATAAATAATCCACTATATGTCTCAAATCACGTCTTTTTGTTTTTCTGCCATCAGCTGTCCCATTGAAGCCCTCTAAATGGGTTCACGCCCACTGGTCTGGGGAACGTGCCACACTCACTCTTGTACACCTCAACAAGGAAGATGAGGGCATGTACACACTGCGCGTCAACACCAAATCTGGCTTTGACACCTACTCTGCCTATGTGTTTGTCAGAGGTGAGGTGACCGACGGATATTTCAACTGAAGCTGTTAGGGAACCATTCAATTCTGCTGTGTCTTTAACAACACGCTCTCTGCGGTGTTTGGTGTCCTCTGTGGAATGCTGCTTCTATATCTGTCTGCATGTCGGAGAAGTCGCCACAGAGAGCGTGGTCTGACATACAAATCAGCAGGTTTATGCATAATAGAGAATACTCAGAATCCCCTTTAACATTACTGAGATATAAACGCATCTATCATATCTACAGTGCTGCCACACATGCTGTACTGTAAAAGTGTAAGTAGGTCAGAAAATGGAAACTGAGTATGTAATGGAGATCAGCCTGATTTAGAAACAGCATTACTCACAAGTGTGTGTGTGTGTGTGTGTGTGTGTGCGCCTTCATGGGTATGTGTGTGTGCACGTCTTGATATGCCAGATGCTGATGTTGAGGTGGAGGGGGTTCCCGTGGCCCCCCTGGATGTGCGCTGTCATGATGCCAACAAGGACTATGTGGTGGTAACCTGGAAGCAGCCAGCGGTGGAGGGCAGCAGCTCCATCCTGGGATACTACATCGACAGGTTGGTCAGCTCACCTCTTTTCTTTCTTGTACGTAAATTGTTTGCCAGAGAAATTATTATTCGGTTTCATCTGATTACTTTAGGTATGATACAATATTGCATACACGATATAGAGTAAAACTGGTCTTATTTATACTGTTTACGTCAAGAATGAACTAATTATGCAGGCACATGGTACTAGCCCTTCACAGATACTAAAACACCTACATACATTCATACCAGACTACTGTAACTGTCAGTTAGTCATTCAGTTACTGGGTGAGGTTTATTTTTTACACTGTGGCTTGTGTTAATTTCTGTGTTTTCTTGGCAGGTGTGAGGTGGGCACTCACCACTGGGCTCAGTGTAATGACAACCCAGTGAAGTACGCCCGCTTCCCTGTCACGGGACTGGTGGAGTGCCGTTCCTACATCTTTAGGGTGCGGGCCTTGAACAAGGCAGGAGTCAGCCGTCCATCTCGCGTCTCTGAGGCCGTGGTTGCTATGGATCCCTCTGACAGAGCCCGCCTCCGAGGTGAGAGACACACCAGAGTCCTGCAGACACACTGCAAAAAAAGCCAACAGCTGCACTTTTTTAATGTGTTTCTTTTATTTTGCCCAACAGCTGGGCCCTCAGCTCCTTGGACCGGGATGATCAAGTTCACAGAGGAGGATCCCACTGGTATGACAGCTCCAAATGTTAAGGTGTCATAATGTTAGGCATTTTAATTTCCAGATGGGTCAGCAGTTAATATTGACATGGCATTTCATACTGGCTTGCGAGGCTGGGTATTACCTCAATACCTTTTCTGTATTGTTCGACATGTGTCTGTCGTATCATGGAAAAGCTGTCATGTATTAAAAGCTGGCATCAAATGTCTGGTCAGATCTTTAGTCTACTTTACTGATTTTTAAATCAGTCTAAATCAGGAATGTTTTTATAATTTCAGACTGAATTTGATTTGTGCAAAGGTATTGAATGGCTGTTTGTCTTGAGAGAACATCAAACACTAGTCATTTAAGACGTTTGGCATATTTTGTATCAGTATGGAACATTTTCAAATGATGACCAGCCCAACTGGCCTGTACCAACTTTGAGTACAAGTCACCTGAGTAGTGTCTTCCTCTAAATAATGTCAGCTTCTTCTTCTCAGTGGGCGTCGTCCCTGGAGAACCCTCGGATGTTGTTGTTACCGAAGCAACCAAGAGCTACGTGGTGCTCGCCTGGAAGCCTCCAGTCCAGAGGGGTCACGAAGGCGTCATGTATTATATTGAGAAGGTCAGGAGAAATGCATAACTCATCTCATCTCATGTAGAGCTGAAACAGCTCGTCAATATTTGACTAGTTGACTTACAGAAAAATAACGGTAAATAAATTGGTAGCAAATGTTTTGATAGTTAACATTTTAATTGTTAGTTTGTTTTTTAGCAAAAATGCCAATAATTCACTCCTTCCAGCTTCTCAAATGGGAATATTTACTGGTTTTACATTAAACATTGAACTAAATATCTGTGTTTTTGATCTGTTGACCAAACAATTTGAATATGTCAATTTGAGCTTTGGGATATTGTGATGGGCCTTTTTTTCTTTTGACATTTCATGACCTAAACAATTGATCTATTAATTGAGAAATATTAATACTTGATAATGAAAAGAATCATTAGTTGCAGTCTCTTGTTTTGTTGTTATGAAGTGATATTGCTTTGCAATATGGAAATAAAGTACATTAGATACAAAATATAGCAAAAAGATGATATATAAAGTTGAAACTTTAGTTAAATTACTGTGTTAAATTACTGACAGTAACAGATTCATTTATTAATACAATGTCTGAAATCACAAACGATAATGCTCCTAATTTGGTGCTTATCATTTAGCTACTCTTCATGTGTTGTCTATTATCTACTGCAACTATAACTGAGATTATATATTATATATACTGAGGATATAACAAAGGATTTGTTGAGCACTGTTGTTGTTTATTTTAAAGTGTTACATCAGTACACTGGTATCTAACTTTCCTGTTTAACCATTAATAAAACCATTAAGCTACTCAATGTCAGGTTTTGCATCACTGGTAAAACCCTAAATTAAAATTTCACTCAAAGTCAGCAGTACCTGGAGTCGAGGCCCCCACAAAGAACTGAAGACAGATCTGAGGGGTTGTCAGAAAATGATCAGGATAGGAAAATAGAAACGTACAACATACATTTTAGCTCTAAAAATGATTCAAATTAAATAAATGCTTGAACACGACCAGACATATGCAACAAGTATGAGGAGTTGCCGCACAAAGTGTTGTTTAAAATTCCAGTTGTCACTGACAACTGTCATAACATCTGCTGCCTTACTGACATGTTACCGACTCTCTGTCGACTACAGTGTATTTCAGGGACAGACACCTGGCAGAGGGTGAACGCTGGTATACCAGTCAGGTCTCCCCGCTTTGCCCTGTTTGACCTGGCAGAGGGCAAATCCTACAACTTCCGTGTGCGCTGCTGCAACTCCGCTGGTGTGGGCGAGCCGTCTGTATCCACAGGAGAGATCACGGTCGGGGATAAACTGGGTGAGACTTGCATTTATATTATGTACAAGTGTTACAATATCAGGTCATCCCTGCATAGAGCTAGACAGTTTAACCTAAAATCTATATAATAATATAATCGGTTTATTGTCCAGCCATATTCCTTCATTAGTTAGTTTGGAGACTGCTGATCTTTCCTGCATTATTTTCTGTCAGATCCCAATCCTTTATATTCCCTCATTGCTCACTGTAATTAGTCCTTCTTTTTGTCCTTGTTTTTCTTACAAACGTTTTTCTTAACAGACCTGCCCTCAGCTCCGGGCAATCCAGTAGCCACCAGGAACACTGACACCTCAGTGGTAGTCTCCTGGGGGGCGTCTAAGGATGTCGTACACCTGGTTGGCTACTATATTGAATGTAGCGTGGTGGGTACTGATGTCTGGATGCCTTGCAACAACAAACCTGTCAAGCAGACCAGGTAGGCTTGACAGATGAATTGATTGCATAGTTGAAACAAAGTACACTCCCACAATTTTACTCATGGTTTTCAGGAAAGTATTGTTGGCAGCGTGAGACTGAACGTGAAAGCGTGTGTCACACCCCAGAAGCGTCAGAGTTGGCAACACTGCCTAAATGCTTGGCAGGCTCACTGGCTTCACTACAGTAGATGAACCAGAAACTAGCCTTTTCTAACTTTTGTAACACCAAGTGACAATTATAGGAAAATGGAAAATGGTAAGACGTAGCGTAACAGTAGCACAGACAGAGAATAGTCTTAAAGTCGGTGAATTGAGTCAGTAATGTCAGTTGCACAGCAATATCTACCCAAAGTGTGAATATTGGCTAACATTAGCAAATTTTAACTACCATAAACTACTGGCCATAACCTGCTTTAGTAAAAACCTAAAGCCTTTGTATAACTAAAAGTCCAATCTTTTGTTTGTCATTTCATTATTTTATTTAAATATTATAATGGCAAATCATAAACCTCTTATATTTCTTACTCGTGAAATAATGAAATCAAAGTGTAATGATAACATGAGACTCTATACACCTTTGTCTGTGCTGTTTTCAGGTTTGTGTGCCATGGCATGACTACCGGGGCAAACAACGTGTTTAGGGTCAAGGCAGTCAACGCTGCTGGATACAGCCAGAGCTCCCCCAATTCTGATGCTGTGGTTGTGCAGGCTGCCATCTGTGAGTGTCCTCGCAACTCATCTCCATTATTCACTTCGCCTGTAGCATTCAAGCCATACCCTCTCCCTCTGCTCCATCCTCCCTATTCATCCAGGGAGTGATTGCTGAGAATGTACACCTTATATTAAGACCTGCTTTAAATTCAGATAGTTCAGCACATTCGCACACGACCTGCAGCCCTCTGCTCTTTGTCACTAAGCCTCTTAACTCATCTTTGTTCATGAACCTTGTTAACTTTTATCCCCTTTTTCTTTTCCTAACCAAAAATAATAACGGTTATCCTCAATTACTGTATATTTATTCTCTAGGATTTAGTTCTGATACGGGTGGCTGCCTAAATATCTCCCCTTTTACAGCCAAATTCCCATATATCTTGTGGCACATGTTTATATGTGACTGCTGGTTGATACATTTGCATGTGCCTGCCTGACATTCTCATCACTAACACTGGTGATTTTGCCATTTTGCGGTTCCCCATTCTTTCATTTTTGAGTGACATGGTTAAATAACATATTAGATCATGTTTTATAATGCTTTTACTATTGATTCATGCATAAATTTGTTTTTGATCGAGTTCTCTTTTGCTGTTTGATAAATCTTCAGGGATGCCTCTTGGTGCATGGCCAAGGTAAAGGCTAAAACATTGTGTTCTAAAGAGCATGAACCTAATGAGAGTCTCGTCTGGCTTTCGAATATTTTCATAGCGTGAAAGTTACCCAGCTTCTGGCTTTGAGTGTAAGTACTTTATCCATTACAAAGACCCTAAAAAATTGTGTTGCTTGTGTGCCCAAAGCATGAAGCATGTTCAACTGTATCACTGGTAATCGCGGTGATAGCTTAACGCTAATAATATCTAAGATCTATGCAATATTTGGCTAATGCCAAGCCATCTGTATGAGATTATGTATAGGAGTGATTTTTCATGAAAGGAAATACAAACAAATAGGGTCTGAATATCTGAAAATGATCTTCTTTAACAAACTTATTCATTTTTTCTCTTACAAGAAATGCTGACAGGCTTATCTACTCTTTTTGCAGCCATCCCTGCAAAGCCCACTGGTGTGACCCTGCTGGAGGCTGCAAAGGACTACATGGTGCTGGGCTGGACCGCGCCTGCTAAAAATGGAGGAGCTGACATCAGGGGATATTTTGTGGACTACAGGACCGTGAAGGGAGACGTTGTTGGGAAATGGCATGAATTGAACCACCAGGCATTGACTACTACCTCCTATAAAGTAAGCTGGCAGGCAGTTTGACTTCTATGTAATGTTGTTTACAAATGATGAAGCCCAAAACAAGTGTTTTATTAATTTCTCATCATCTGCATTTGTTTCTTTTAGGCTGAGAACCTGAAGGAGAGTGTCTTCTACCAGTTCCAGGTGCGCGCTCTGAACATGGCAGGTGTGAGTAAGGCATCTCTGGCCAGTGCAGCTCTGGAGTGCAAGCAGTGGACTATCACTGTGCCAGGTATGAGAGACTGAGTTTAAGAGCTGAAACTGAATAATCGACTAGGCGATCGACGGAAAAGGACTTGGCAACTATCGATGATCAATTAACCATTTCATCTATTTTTTATGTGACAGTAAACTGAATAACTTTGTGCTGTGGACTGTTGGTTGGACTAAACAAGCAATTTGAAGACATTGCCTTAAGAAAATGTTGTTTTGCAATTGTAACCTTTTACTGACACTTTATATACCAAACGATTCATCGAGAAAATAATGGTCCCATTAATCAATAATGAAAATAATTGTCAGTTGCAATGATACAAGAATAACAGAGAATGAGACAAAAGCAGTTGAGACAATAGTCAGTTACCTCACTTTGTGTTGGCTGCAATGCATTTCAGACAGGTAGCCAATTCATGGGATCATCAGAATACATTTAAATATGTATTTTGTGTTCCATTCCAAGCAATATGTGAAATATCAAAATACATTGGAACTACATTTCAAATTCTTCCTAGTACATTTTAAGTGTATGACTTCTGAATTTGTATTTGGCCAGTTACAATTTGCTTGAGAATCCAAAATGATCCCCACATTATTCAAATGATTTAATTTATCCCTCGAGGTGCTCCTGTTGGTCTTCATGTGCTGGAGGTTCGTGACACCTCTGTCGTGGTCCTGTGGGAGCCACCTACATTTGATGGCCGCACTCCTGTCACTGGATACTATCTGGATGTCAAGGACGCCTCTGCTGGAGACGAAGGCTGGAAGGCTGCTCACGAGAAGGCAAACAAGATGAAATACATGAAGGTGAGGAAGATGGGGGAAATAGTTTGAGTGGATCTCTTTGAAATTTAGATATTCTGTAGCTGATGCATGTGAAATGTGAAATAACGTTTCTCCCTTCGACCCCTCGTGCTCATTTCAGGTGACGGGGCTCAAGGCTGGTACATCATACGTCTTCCGTGTGCGTTCTCAAAATCTCGCTGGAGTTGGAAAGCCCTCAGCAGTCTTGGGTCCAATCCTGGCCGAGACTCACCCTGGTGAGTGTGATTGTTATGTAACTCACACGTTCAGTGTTCAATTGTTCCTACGCAGGTCTGGAGAGTCTGGAAAAGTAAGGAAAATGGTTATTTCTCAGTATTGATGCATGACTTCACTTTTTATATGGACTCTAAACTGACTGTCATGTCTTATATTTTATTATTTGCTACAGTTATGACTGAGTTTAAGAGCTGAATTCTGTAATGCCAGTGATGCACACACAGTAGCCATTTACTCTCTCTTCCTCAGGCACCAAAGAGATTTATGTGGATGTCGATGATGATGGTGTGATCTCTATGATCTTTGAGTGCTCAAAGATGAATGCGAACTCTGAGTTTGTTTGGTCCAAGAATTACCAGGCTATCACAGACACCTCTCGCCTGACTATTGTCACTGAAAGGGGAAAGTAAGTATCGTTTTCGTGCCAAATTTCTCATTCAACATCCAGGGACCAAACTGACCCTCTTGCACTTGTTCCAGGCTTGTGTGCAAATGCAACATTTGTCTCCACCGCAAACCTTTTCGCAGCTTAGGAAACAATCTTGCTAGTTTAAATCGGGACGAGAGCTGCCTCTTTCCTTATTTCATGTTGTCCAGGTCCAGAGCTATCTTCAACAGCCCCTCCCTGGAGGATTTGGGCACCTTCTCCTGTGTGGTCACCAACACTGACGGCATCTCTTCCAGCTACACACTCACCGAGGAGGGTGAGTCAGCCCACAGTGTTGGCATCTCTGCTCCTGTGCGCCTGAAACTTGATTCTCTTGTTATTTGTTTGGGTGACATCGGTGTTAAAGATGTGAGGAGGGCTTGGAAGACTGTGTCTACTGCAGTCTGTTATTCTGTTTCAACAGCTGCATCACATTGACCTCTGATACACTCAGGGGTATATGTGTGTTTGTCTTGAATGTTGTCTCAAATTACTCAGAGCTGTATGTCTGTCAAGGTTGGGGTAACATCGAAGGTTATACTTGACATGGTATTTTTGACAGCATTGATAATGGGCTTTTCTAAAATACTATCAAATAAGAAAAAACAGTAGAGCTAGTAGTAGAAGAGTTGAAGCTGTAGAGGTCACGCAAGACATTCACCCATTTTGCTGTTGTTGTTACTTGACAGGTCTCAAGCGTCTTCTGGACATCAGCCATGACCACAAGTTCCCTGGTGAGTATCCTACCACATCACAGATACTGCTAATGCCATGCTTTCTTTTTTCACTTATCAAGACTTTAGATTTTATTCATCAAGTGCAGATGCTGTTTTAGATATAGTTTTTCGAATTAGACTACCCATCATTATCTCTTTATGTTTATCTCCAGTTATTCCCTTCAAGAATGAAATGGCCATGGACTTGCTTGAGAAGGGTCGCGTGAGATTCTGGACTCAGGTGGAGAAATGCACTTCTGCCTGCCAAGTGGAGTATGTCTTTAATGATGTCCTCATTACTCAGGGAAAGGTAGGAATCAATCAAAAGAATCCAACATGTCGCTTGTTGTCATGTTGTTGTGCATCTGCTTCTATTTTGTATTGTCTTCCTAAAACTGATCATATGACGGGGATAAATCTATATCTGTTTGCTTCCAGAAATACACAATGAACTTCAACAAGTCAACAGGCATTATTGAGATGTTTATGGACTCTCTGGAGGTCACCGATGAAGGAACATTCACCTTTAATCTGGTGGATGGCAAGGCTAAGGGTACAACCAGTCTGGTGCTCATCGGAGATGGTAAGACCTCAAATCCAATTTTTACGTCCATGTTGATGTTGTGCATACAGATAAATGTGGATACGGAGTAGACAACCCAACCTGTAAATCATTGTTAATGGAACATAGCCTTGCTCTGCTAGGTGGATTGCGTTTGCTGCAGTTAATGTGTATGTCCACTGAGGGGCAGCAGAAGACAACATTTTCTTTCGTGTTGTAGCAGACTTTGTGATGCACTGCCTATCTGAACTTCTAGTCATGTGAAAAATAGGGATTTACTTGAAAGGATTTTTAAATCTGATGGTTAACAAATGCATGTTCTTTGCTGTTGTCCAGAATTCAGGGAGCTTCAAAAGAAATCAGAATTTGAGAGGGCAGAATGGGTCAGGAAACAAGGTAAGATATCTTACTTTACCATTGCCTATAGGTTTAACACTAATTACACAAATGTGTTTTGTTAATTGTTTTTTATTATCCACAGGTCCTCACTTTGTCGAGTACCTTGACTTCACAGTCACTGCAGAATGTGATGTGCTGTTGAAATGCATGGTGAGAAAAGTAACTCTAAATATTTGCACTGCTGTTAATCTTTTCCTTTAAAAAGATGGAGCATCATAAATGGTTGCAGTTTAGGTGACACAACTTTCATCTCTCTTCTTTCTCTCCGCAGATAGGAAATGTCAAACCCGAGACTGAGATCATCTGGTCTAAGAACAGCATCGAGATTGCTGAGGATGACGAGGACGCTAAGAAAATTGCGAGAAAGGACAGCGAACTGACCTTTAATATTGGAAAGGTCAGCCCATTAGAGGCCATGCTTTGTGAGGAGTCGTGAGCTTATGAGTAAAGAGCTGAAAGTGACGCTTCTGATGCAGCTATGCTTCCATTGTAGACCTAGACTAGATGTTACGCTGCCAACCATCACTCTCTGACACACAGAATCTTAAATGATGAAACACTTTTAAAAATATGCACGCTCCTGAGTGCTGCTGGGGTAAGCGCATCAGCATGTCGCACTTGGAAATCAGAATAGACATATTGGGAACAACTGGCTCTCTATTTTGGAGCTTTTACTTTGAGTTCTTATTCTGATATTGTATATTTTATATTCAACCCTTATATGTCGTGTTTTTCAACATTTATGCCCATATGGTGATTAATTCTGTGTGATTAATTCTAACACTGTATTCAATTTAACTCCTCTGGCCAGCTTATAAACATTTCAAAACTGGAAAGATGTCCTTTTTGAGGATATGAATCTGGTCTGTCAGTTAGTGTTGGTGGTGCCAGTTAAGTTCTATTGATGTTTCAAGGTAACTATACATTGAAACTGTATGTACATACCTCATAAAGAGAGGGTTGGCATCAATGCATGAGCTCAGGAGGGGTGACCTGTTCCTCGCCACTCCTGTCAATCGCACTTAATTTAAGTGGCTTATTTACAGTGGGTTATTAAGCAAGAGAAACAGACTGAAAAACAAGGAAAAAGGCCACCTGCAGAGGATGTTCCACCGCTGCCAAGACTCAAAGTGTGGACATGAGCTTTGCTGTCATAAGTTGACACCTATAATGTCTCCATATGTTCTCCTCGTCCTACCTATTTCATGTTTTCGTTTTAACGCCTGCAGCATTCCAGGTGGGAGAAAAGCTTGCCTATTCAGTTTAGTTGGTCTCTGTGTGGCTGTTCTACTGTCTATTATCTGTCCCAATAATTATACCGTATTCCTCTCTGTTTGAGGTTGAGGGGAATTCACTGCTGTCTCAAGGATTCTAAAGTAGCTTTTACTTCAAACTCTAGATCTCAAAGCACGATGCAGGTACTTACGAGGTCTTCCTGAGGGACGACAGAGGCAAAGATAGGAGCACCTTCAATCTGATGGATGCAGGTACAGTCTCTTTCATTATTATTTTGTGAGTGAAAAATGAAGTGGAAGTGCGTGCCGTTAGTCTTGCAAAAAAAAAAACAGTTAGTCAGTGAATATGACATTCATTTCTGTTCTCATTCTTTTCCCCAGGATACAAAGCTGTAATGAATGAGCTGTTCAGGGTTATTGGTGAGTCATTGAGCTTCACACTTACCAAGCAATAATGAAGCACCACACATAGAACACGCACAGTTAAGGAAACCACAGAAAGAAGCAAAATGTGTACTGTCACAGTATTTTTCCACTGCATGAACTATTAACAGCTAGAGACAAAAATATTTTATGCAGTATTCAAATGCAGTACTCAAATGTGGTTTCCATGGGATGTAGATAAACTCTTGCCTTTTATTCTCTTCCCTCCAGCCAAGTCATCCTCTGAAATCAAAGTCCTCAGTACTGAACATGGCTTGATCCTCTACTCCATGGTCACATATTACAATGAGGACCTGCATGTTGGTTGGCTGCACAAGTATGTAAAAATTTTACCTTTTTCACTTACGTATGTAACATCCTTTTCTTGTCATGAAATACACTGCATTAAGCTACATCTGTGTAGCTTAATGCAAATGTCACCAAACTTGGATCCTGAATTTGTCAGGTGTCCGTGCGATGGATAACACAATATGTCAGTATCTACACTATGTAAAATAACTTGACCAATATTGTAAAATATTTGTCTGATTCAGCCAAAAGTCTCATACTTTTGCAGTGCCTGGGTAGGGTGATATTATACATTAAAATATAACAAGACATACAAAAAGCAGACAAAACAAGATAAAAGCACATAAACAGTAAAGGATACAGCATAAATGAAGAAAAACCTTGTAGAAACAATTACAAAACACACATAGAAGAACTAAAGACTAAACATCACAAAGGACTAAAGAAAAAGAGGCAACCAACATTAAGCATCACATAACAGGATGGAAATACATCGAATATGTTGGCATTGTTGTGTCTCCAAGAGCCAATTTTTCAGCTTCATAGCAAATGTAGCGTAGGTTGTTAAGTCTCTATAAAATCTCAAGTCAGTTGGTAGTTTCCCAGCTACGTGATGCTCGGAAGAAAAAGGAGGATTGGCCAAATAACTTTTCCTTTCTGGTATGAAGCAGTCACCTCTATTGACAGTTCTGAAGTTTACTTCACAAACTGAGTCAAAATGGTTGGAGCAAGATCGCTACGTATTTTAGAAACTAGTATGGCATCTGCATATTTTACCAAATCATCCAAGCTTTAAAGTTCATATTTTAGTCAAATGTTACAGTGATGGTGACGGTTTGGCTTTTTGTCGAGACCAGGTAGTCAAGCAATATGTAATATGAGGGGGAATCATTGCAGTCATAAATATTTTTTCTGCATTCATAGATAAATAGTTTCAGCTGACTAATATTGCAGAGTAAGAACGTGTTTAACTTGGACTAAATATACACTATAATTGTAACTCTCAACTCTCCTGCATAATCTTCTGATAAATGATATGAAAACAGTCCACAGATGGGGGACAAGCTCTCACCATCTGGTAGTGATAGGTGTCACACACTGTATATCAGATCTCTCATTTTGGTATAATACAAGGGATGATTTGAATCTTGCTTTTCGCTGCACTTGATCGTATCACTGTATACTTTCAGTAGACAGTCCAGCATCAGTTTGATCTCTGTGTTACCCATTTCTCCATTAGAGATGCTAAGATTGCCGCCTCAGAGAGAGTTAAGTCTGGAGTCACAGGAGAGCAGCTTTGGCTTAAGATCAACGAGCCCACTGAGAAGGACAAGGGCAAATACACCATGGACATCTTTGATGGCAAGGACGGTGTAAAGAGAGTTTTTGATCTGACTGGCCAGGGTGAGTGAAACTTTAAAAGTCAAACGAAGAAGATGCTTCACATTTTCAAATTTCTCATTAACTTTGGCTATTTATGTACTTATGTAACTTAATAATAATACGTTCATTTTCTTCTGGTGCAGCATGGGAAGAGGCATTTCAAGAATTCCAAAGGCTCAAGTAAGTAAACAAATGCATATGACTGGATCCTTCTTTTGTGTATTTCTGTTTTAGCAGGATGTTTACACAAATAAATAATAAGTCATCACAAACTTAGACTCTATGTATTTTGTACGCCCTTTTGGAAGCATTCAATACATTTCCTGGCATTGTATAGCTTCGGGAAGAAAAATGTTGCAACCGTTCTGCCTGTGATACCATTTTAAGATGCTTCTGACAATGTCTCTTTCCTTCCGTAGGGCGGCAGCAATCGCAGAGAGAAGTAAGTGGATTTATTTATTTGTTGGTTTCTCCCAAGAGACATCGCTCTATGACATTTTCTAGATATAGATGCTATTTCAGTTTTAATAGAATTTTAAACTTGGGTTCAGTGGAACCGAAGATACATGAGTCTTGGCCACCATAATGTCAAGCTCTCATTCATGGGAAATGGTTTTCCACGAAATGGCTATGTTTCTGCAATATGAAATTGAAGAAAGAAAATGTCCATCCAAAACATCTTTAAAATACCATTCAAACATACATAGTTAAAAATATTGTAATATGTTCTATGAAGGATGGATCCCATTCCGGTTTGAAAGTCAGTATCGGTTGATATTATGTTGTCAACATTCAAATGCTGCACAGTCACTGACTGATGGTTGACATTTGCTTCTTGTATTTCTTGTTTAGACCGCGCTCGTGTGGTTGGAGGTTTGCCAGATGTGGTTGCAATTCAAGAGGGCAAGGTAAATAAATGAGATATTCAGTGTGTTAATGCTCTTTGTCTGACAATTCTCTATATTTTTCATTGTGTCATTCTTTGGACTGTCTCTTTCCTTTGCACTGTGTGGAATCAGGTTTTGTATGGCACACATCAAACCCCTACAATCCTTTTTTTTTCTCTTTAGTCTCTGAACCTGACTGGCAATGTCTGGGGCGAGCCCGTACCTGAGGTAAGCTGGATAAAGAACGACAAGGAGCTGGTGTCCGATGAGCGCTACAAACTCAAGTTCGAGCACGGCAAGTTTGCCAGCATCACAATCGCCGCCGTCACCACAACTGACTCTGGCAAATACGCCCTCCTGGTCAAGAACAAGTACGGCACAGAGGCTGGCGAGTTCACCGTCAGCGTCTACAACCCAGAAGATGAGGAGAACAAGGAGTAGAAGAAAGGCTACAGGACGATGCAGTGTAATGAAATTAATCAGAAAAAGATGAACAACTGGGCTATCTCCAAAGCATTTTACCCCGGCACATGCCGGTGCACAAAAGCAGTTTAAATAAATGATGAATACAGCTGCTTTCTCCTGCGTTTTTCATGTGCTGGGCTAAAGAGCTTTGGGCATTGCTTGTTGAGGAAGCAAACAATGAATGAGATGCAGAGAGGATTATTGTGTGCTTGTAGTTGCTTGACATGTCTTCTGTCACTTCTGGCCACAGCAGTAAATGTCATGTATAATCATGGGAGATGGTTGAACTGCCATTAATCTTCGTTTTAATAACAGCAGTGACGGCCAGCAAAAGCAAAATGCTATTTTCTTATAATATTACAGTATTACATTTGGAAAATCTTTGACCTCTTAAACCAAGCCATGCCTAAGGGTTATGTACTGTAGAAAATAAAGGAAAAAATGATGTCATGAACGCTCTACTACTATATGCTTTGGAGAAATGTGTCAGTGGATATGTCACATTACACTCATTCAAGCTCTTGGTGTCTATAGCTATTACGTTTAAATTGTTCCGTGTGCGTGAATGTTATGTAGCAATGTACTGTTTGCAAGCTATAATTGTCAACCATTACAATAGCTTGTCAGGAAGAGCAGGAAAACCCAGAATATGACTACTACACACACATGGCCGTTGAAACTGGATAATTCAAGGTGTCTCACGCAACATACAAAGGTGTGTGCTACGTAGTACAGGCATAATTTACATACTTTGGAGGTGGCTGTAGGCCTGGTGAGAGTCGGATGCCTGTCAGAGGAATGTGGTGGGGGGGGGATGCTGTATTTCAGGTACAATGGAATGAAACCATACAGATAATGTGCCCTGCAGCATGTGGACTGAGGCTCTGTCATGCAGTGGCTGCAATGTCTGCAAACTCGGTTGACGTGTGCCATAAAGATTGGCAGTCATTGGATATTCACCAAGTTTCTTGCATCCACGTAGATCAACCAAATTTGAGCCACTGTTAAGCTACCTGCAAAACATTGTGTGCCTCACCTGGCATGCAACACACCTGGCTGCAGTTCCCCTTCATATACATATAAATGCATTCCCGTTATAGGTAACTGCCCCCCCCTGTGTACAAAAAGTGTATTACACCTAAATGAACCGGCAAATAAATGGATAAATGTCTCTTATAGAACAAGTTTAAACTCAAGGCACTCCTTGTAATGAATGTGCATCTGCTTTAGAGGGCTTTCTTTCTCTCAGTGCTAACATCATCTCCCATAAACAGTTCGTTCACTGAGACATATGCGTTGCTGTTAATTGATTAATTGATTTGCAAGACGCTCCAGGGATTAATGGTGTCCTATTAGAAATCAGCTGTTCCAGCGGTGGCATCCGATTGATCTCTGCTTTCACTCCTGATGCCATTCAACGTAAGTTGCCAAAGTGGGATCCTGGCCACACGGAGGGACGTCAAAGGGGAGCCAAGAATCCCAAACATCAGAATGACTCATTTACTAAAGACACTCTCACCCCCCGCCCCCACATATGTAATCTTTTGTGCGATATCTGTCGATAAATGCCCTCTAAAATGGGCTGCTCGGGGCAAAGTCGCAGGGCGCTGCTCCGCGACACCGTGCCATTTAACCGCGGACTGGACAGAGCGGCCACCAGCCGTGTGAGCGCGCCGCCACTGTGCGGCTCTCCGTCCCGTCAACTTCAGCTGCCTGGTTTCCAGCCACAACACCAGTCAGCCACGGTGGCCCGGGCGCGGACACACGGCGGGAGGCTTCTGGGGAGTTTCACGGGCAAAGCTATGGGGACTCGGTGAGGACGCCGCGCCGTCCTTCATCGGCAGCACACTGCTGAAGCGACCGAAAGGTAAAGCGGTTGGCGACGGGGCTTGATTTCAACCCGTTTGATAGCCGTTCGCCGCTGCGCGTTTCTGATTGTGTCGTCGGGCTAACGTTAGCTAGCCTGTGAACTGGCTAACCTATTTGGAGCCGAGATTGGCTGATTTTAACCGAGAGACGTGTCCACGGGACTGAGAATTCATTCGTCGCGCAACAAATTAACCGCCACCACACTGCAGCCAGCGAGCCAGCGGTGGCGGTGACTCTCGCCGTTTCACCGTTGGCTGTTAGCTAACGGCGATAACGTTGAAGCTAACCGAGGGCAAGCTGACGGCTAGCCCCATCTCCATTAATCTATTTCTCTATTTTCTGCTCCGCTGGCCATGCCTTAAATGAACAAGCGCCACAGACGACAGTAACTGTAAATATATATATATATATATATGTAGCTTAAATAATATTGGTTTTGGTTTCTGTTGGTTTATTTCCGCAATCGCCGTGTTGGCGAAAGCCGAAGCAGAGCGCTGGTGGCATTTCAGTGAAGCGACGTGTCGGCGTTAATCTCTGAAATTAGCATATTTAGCCCCAAATGCGATGTGCAAGATAGCTGGTGTCCTGTAGCTGGAGAAGTCGTTGTTGGCTCGTAAGCAGCTGTCGGTGGCACGTTAAGTATTAACTCGAATCTCCTCTTTAAGTGCGTTGACACACGAACACGGTTCTCGGGCACGTTATGTAAATGTGGAAGGTGCGATAGTCCCACACGTGTACTGTCACTTAATCATTAACGCTCAGTCTATCTCTGCCCTGGCTCTTATGTAAACCCTGCAAAACCTTAGAATCAGCTACATTCAGCAGCACATTTTACCAAGTTAGCACTCAGCTGCCAGTTTATTAGGTTTACTCGATACAACTTATACAGCACTCTTGTGTTAAAATTTTTAATCCCATTTTCATGACCGTTCCATTCGTCTTTAAACTGTTTTTTAAATTGGCTTTGCATTAAACTCGTGGGCATTTTGGAGGCTACAGCTCGTGGAGATGTTGAGTTGCGTTGTGTAATGCATATTAAATACTAGAAACACCAGTGTAACGACACAGTGTAGCAGCACCACACACCACAGCATCCGGATGACAATAAAGTGGAATAAACACATTTTATTGCAGCAGTGTATATCGTCCAGGTTGGAAGCTAGCGGCCTCGGGAGTTTTACACAGTGAGTTTGAATTAAATCGCATTGAGGAAGGCTGCAGTTTGCCCAACATGAAAAACATTTGTTTAGACTTACCTTTTCTACACTTGCTGCAGCCAACAATGGATTTCATGTACCTTCCCTCAAAAAGGGAAAAAAAAAAGACCAATTGCTTAACGGTGCTAGTGGCTTCTTCTCCTTCACAGGGTATAGCCTCAATCCAATATTAGTGTTAGGCTTTGGCCATCTTTGCTTTGTGTGTCACCAAATTCTCAGCAGCCAGAAATGTAAGCACAAGGCCTGAAATATATTTGTTGATTGTGTAAAAATGAAAGCCAACACTCTGTCTGGGGTTGTGGTTGTCATAGTTTATGTACATAATAAGTAGGCTAATTTTGGTGTAACCTAATACTCGGAAGAGTGTAACATGAGCCTTGTGTGGTCTGATTTGCCAGCTCAGTCACAGGAGGACTGATTATTTTGTCACTCCATCAAAACAAATTGGATCTGGATCAACTGGATCATTCTAGATGAAGACCATAATTATGTAGTAAGAGTAAGATGGACCATAGTACTCGTATGCCTGGTCTTGTAATTCGTATTGGTACAAGTAAGGCATGGGCTACGTTGAGTCTTGCTGCTGGGTTCTTTTGTGACTAAGTACACTTTTGTACTCGTAACATTTAATTTCGCAAAGGAAAGTATTAATCTATTTATGCATGACTGATATGTACATGTCAAATATTCGAACGCAGAATAGATTCTGGCACCCGGAGAGAATGAACCAACAGACTTGCACCCAGTGGGCCTCTGTGTTTTGTTTGATAGTGTTTACAAAAGACTTAGCAGATGGGACAGTAGGGATCAGGCCTTTTTGGAAGAGCCTCATGCATTATATGTTTATCTTAGACATTCACTTTGGAGCTAAACCAGGCAGGGTGCTGGACATTGGACTAGGAAGAACCTCCTGATGACAAAAACATGTTTGAATTCCTCAATGCTTGTTCTACAATGTCATGAGTGTACCCACTCCATCTGTGTTGAATGTTGATGTATTTAAATTTAGCACTTGAGCTAATTTGAGCACGCCTTGTAGATATTTTAATATAAACTAATCCCTGCAGAGATTACAGAACTCTCCATTATTTACTTTAGCAACCACATGTCAAGTTCAAGGGTAATGAGCAAAAAAAGGTCAACATGTTGAAGTTTTATGTGCTGAATGTTGACTTCTGCAGCCGGTTAATGTCATCAGCCCCCTCTTTTTGATTTGCCCTGCACAATAACAAGCACACGAAGTGACAGAACGTCACGCTGTGAAGTACTGCTTGCCCCCCCCCCTCCCCGAGCTTGTACTCTTATCAGGAAGAAAACATTGCATAGCCCTTCACAGGAATTAGCTGTCGCATATCAGCCACACACCACCACCCTGGCTGACCCCTTTGTGTCCTGTCAGCCGACTGGATGAGCACAAGTGCACATTCTCCAAAGAATAACCCCAGAAAAAGAATCTCAAAGTTTGTGACAGTGTTGCACAATTGCCACTGGTGCCAGATAGCGGTGTACTAGTATTGACCCCTGGTAGAGTTATTCCATCGTGATTAGACAGGCCATATTTGAGACTGTATTCAGAATGGCAGGAAGGCATCATCGTAATCTGAGGAAGGAAAGAAATGGTCCTAGCGGCGTATCCTGAGGTGGGCAAAGTAAGAGCCGGTGCTCCACTATAAGTAATGAAGAGGCCAAGATCCTGGGGGGACAGGGAGCTCCTGGGAAACAACACAGAGGACAACACAGACAACAGTGAACAGGATGAGTCCTCGTCTCTGAGGTCGTCTTGGTCCCTGGTGAGTCAGTGCTGACAGGTCTCTTAGTCGGTCACATCTTTGACATGATGCTGAAGGGCCTACTACACTATTAGTCATTATGTATTGTTTGTTTTAGCTGGTTGCTTGATATCTTACCACAGTGAATCAGATGGATGATGTCAGTGTTAGGGACAAGTTCGACTAGAAGAAGTGGGTGGGACACTGATATAGTGTCTGTATGGTCAAACTATTCAGGCCTACGTTGCCGGTCTATTATTTCTTATCCAAAATACAAAACTTATCCTGTTTCATTTGTAGTTTGGGGTCTGGTAATAGGGGCACTTGTTTGTTGCATCTAAGTTGACACTGAGGAAGGAAAACACAATGGGTAGCAGCAGGTAAAGCATGTCGGACTGTATGTGACTGTGTTCAAGTTAACTTAATACTAACACCAGCTCCTGTGCAATGGTCATTTTAGTTATTAATGTAGCATATTCCCCATTATATAAAGACCTTTCATAGATGTTTGGAGCCTTGTCGTTATGACAGACTTTTATGTGTCTCTGCATTTTCTGCATCTGCAATGTGACATTCTGTGGTGTCCAAGAAAAAGTGAAAGTTTATTAGGTACATGACGCTCAACATGTATACCGTGTGTTATTGGCTTGACAGCAACTAAGGTGTGTTGCTTTTTGACAGGACTGAGATTGAGGTTTTTTAGTTTCATTAGAATAAAATCTTCGACATTTGGAGGAACCACTTCGGTAGATATAGTCGAGCTCTTCAGTAACAAAGTTAAAAACTTCCTTCTGCCATTCAAAGCAGCCATAGTAAAACTAACTGTAGAATAACAGATTTTTCCAATGTTTTAGCACTGTTTTAAAATGTGGCTCTACTACTTACTTTCCTTCAGATTGTAGTTTCATGTCATCCTCCAGAAGAGTGACATTTTGCTGAATGTTGTCAACAAAGGGCCTTAACTTTGCCATAGCTTGTATTTTTCCATCCCCCTTGTCTACAAATGAGGCGTGAAAGTCTTTAGAAAGAGTCAAATGCATCCTATTGTTGACAAAAGTCCTCGCATCAAGTCATCTAATCCCCTCTACAACCCTTTGAACAGTCAACAGTGATGGCTGCCCGTCTGTGCATGTGGTTGGAAGTGTGAGAATTATTCTGCATTTATCAATATTGTGTATTACTATCTCTTCACTAGCTTACCCTCTGATCAAACATATGTCGGTTTCCCATATTCCATGCCGGTCTGTGGCTATATTGTATAGGTTGGGATTAACTGTGCAGCATTTATTTATTTGGGAGAGGCAGTTTGTAAGACTAAATTATCTTCCTGTGCTTCCTTCACTGAATTTGCTATACTGGATTATTTGCAGCCATTTGTGCACTGCGATGCACAGTACATATAACTATTAACTTAGCCAGTGTGATTTTTTTTTTTTTTTTTGCTTTGCTCGGGTCAGGGTCTAGTTTTGTGGTGCTTGTAAACACATTCCCCTGCTGACTTCATTGGATTTATGCAACCTGAAATGCTCCTATCTCACACTGACCTTTTGTTCTGATTCTAACCATGGGGGCAGTGTGTGGGGGGGGCGGTAGGATAGAGAATAGGGGCACTTGTGCAAGGGTATAGCCCATATAATATAGCCATAGAACTATGACTTTTTTTAGTATTGAATTTGATATACTTAGCTATGAATGTAAACAGGAAGTCTGCTGTTGAAATGGAAGCAGTGGGAACTCTATACGAGTTTGTCTTTTCTCATTGTTTCAGCCCAGCCATCAGCCCCTCTCTGATGTAACTCACGTGGGACAGCGACCAGTGATAGGGTTACAGTGGCACTCTGGTAGTCTGTGTGCAGGTCAGGAGATAACAGGCATCACAGGGAAGGCAGGCAGAGAGGGAGCTGTTAGATAAAAGACAAATGAGACGGTGCAACTGTGTGGAAGAAGGTACTTGAAATCAGAGACAACAGTGGAGTGTGCTAGGGAAATCAAGAGGGTTCCACGACGGGTGAAGGCCAAAACGGTCTCCTTTTTTGGACTCTTGCTGAGCAGTACTCCCTCATCCTGTCTTTCCGTCAACTCGGCTAATATTTTCTTCTTTTGCCCCCCCACGTAGGCGGACACCATGAACTACGTGGGCCAGCTGGCAGGTCAGGTGCTGGTAACCGTCAAAGAACTGTATAAGGGCATTAATCAGGCCACGTTGTCGGGCTGCATCGATGTTGTGGTTGTCCGTCAGAGAGATGGCACCTACCAATGCTCACCATTCCATGTGCGCTTCGGCAAGCTGGGGGTACTGCGCTCCAAAGAGAAAGTGGTAAGTTTAAGTTTAATTATTGACCTCCATATCAAGACATTTCCCAGCTTTTGAGTCAACATTGGGAAATGTTCCAAAATTCACTTTTGAGAGAATCAGTTTCTGTAAGAGTGTGCGCCAAATAAATGTTTTGTTTCTTTTTTAAAAAGCAGGCCATTTTCTTCATGTGACACTCAGTGAATATTTTGATTTGCCATACAGCACAATTTTGTCCAAACTAAGCCAGATTACATTCAGGTTTTTGGTTACTGATGTGTAATTTAAAGGCTGTAGTATGTTTTCACATATGTGCTTGATTAGACCAATTTTGTGGGACAGGTTGTTGGTTGACATCTCCCGGAATGTACAGTAACATTAGCCTTTTCAACAAAATTGGAATGTAAGATAATATAAGATACTTTTTTATTAGTCCCTCAGTGGGGAAATTGCAGTGTTACAGCAGCAATGGTGCACATTATGTGAGGAATGTGGCTTAGAAATTATGAACAAAGCCACCTCAAACTTTAAACAGTCTGTTAAAGTGATGCTGCAGTTTTCAATAGTGTAATATTGTACTAAACAGGGTTGATGGCACTCTTACCGTTATTCCCAGAATAGCTTCACCCAACCTGAACAGTTAACTAAAACTATTTATCATTAACATTTTGTTATGTTGGCAGAGTGTTTTGTTCGTCTTTGAGGAAGCTAGACTTGATGTCAGACCTGATTTCTTTCAAATTCAAGATGTAGAAAACTGGGGTTATCTGTCTCGCTGAATATGATATACAGTAAGTTGCCCTATTTACCAGTCAGGCTTCAGCCAGAATTAATAGCTGCAATGGAGCATCTTTGATTCGTTCAGTGTAATGTTTGGTTCTGTTTGTTGAACACAGATGGGATGTTCTGGACACTCTTCTCCCTCAGTGATAGTAGTTGTTACTATACATTCTTGCTTAGAGAGAAGATCCAATGAATCATGGTTCAGGAAAGAGGGGTGTTTTTTTTAGCGCTCACTTCTCACTTGAGAATATAGCATTTTTGTAGCACATTTTGCGTGGTCTGATTGACGTATGGGAGAGCTGTTAGACCTGTTAGTACTAGTTTTGATGTTTGTGATTATTATGTGATTTAAAAAAATTTTTTTTTTAGATTTACTTGAGGGATTGTAAGAGAAACCTGCTTTAGCATCAGTTAAGATAACCGTTCTTGTGTGTGTGACATGAAGGTTATTTGAGTTTATCACAAAAAAGAGTGGGTATATAATCAGGGTATCCACTGGGTCTTAAAGTATTGAATCAGTTTAGCAAAAAATTAAGACCCATGAAAAGTATTAAAACGTCTTAATTTTACGAGGTTGTATTTTTTTGGAACATAGATTGAGACAGACTGTCTAGGCCTATATGATTTAATATAATTTATGGCCAATTTTGTATTTCTTAGGACAGATGGAAATGTTTGTTAATGAAAATGTGTTGTTAATGTGAGTGTGAATATTATTACATTTAATAAACCTTGCCTTTGGGTTAGTCACTACTTTGTTTCCTAGACCTAAACCTAGACTGTTTATCAATCCCAAAATAAATGGACTGGTATAGTACTGTAAATGTATGGTGTGTTGCTGATAACCAGTTACAACTTGTGGCATTGCAGTATTAAAATATGTTGAAAAGTTCTTTAAAAGGTCTGGAATTTAGTTTCAGCATTTCTGCATATACCCTGATAATAATTAGTCATGGCAAAGACTGTGTGTTTTGCCACCATATCAGTATCAATGGTGAACCTGTCCACAACTTGTATTCTGAGAACAGTAATGCTGTGCTCTGACTTGGAAGAAAGCTTATTTGCTTGCCTGTGGACCAGAGTGGGTTGATTTTGTGGGGGATTGACACGGTCTCACCACCTACCCAGAATGCTGATGGGCTCAGAGGGAGGACTGAATGAGTGGTTTCTATGGCAACAGCTCTACAACTTGAATGTGTGGGAGGGGAGGAAACGTGAAGGAGGAGGCCTCAACAGCCAGGGCTGTTGTGTAACAAACAGTATAAAATATATATTTCCTGACATACAGATTCTTTTTTTTAATTATTATTCAGAATGGGATTTAAACTGTAGTTGCCAGCTAAATACTATTTAAATTTTGGCTGTGGATGGTGCGTCTGTCTCCATATGTTAGTCGCTTTGGTTGGCAGCCAGAAATGTTTATGAAGTACTGTTTGATTCTAAAAACATTCCGGATAATAACTCGGCTATGCATAAAATGTTCCTCTTTTCTTTCCTTCCCCGTTCTTCCGTTCAGAACTACATTTGATCTTAGTGCTGTCGGAGAGAAACAACCCAATACTATGACTTAATGTTATGCATCTGCAGGCAGCCATTGCCTCCAGTAATCCAGCATGGTATTGGCAAATCCACAACTTGGCCACCGCCTAAGTGAATGTAACCCGTCACTGACTGTGAAAGGTTGAAAGGACCCTCATTTATTCTGGCTCATTATTAATTGGGCATTGAAATTCTCAGCCATCACTCACCATACATAAATTCCCCATAGCAACCCTGAGGGGCTGAAATGAAATCTTGAGGCTGCTGAGAAACCACACCAACAGGGAAGGGCATCAACAAAAGGAAAGATGCAACATGACAGATCACAAGAGTTGGAAAAACAAACAGATGATGTTGCTGGCTGTTGGTTGGGAATTAATATTGATGATTTGGTTTCAGGTTGTGTCAGACTGGGCAGGACACTTGTGAGTCCAAGTCTGCCTCCTCTGTAGTCTCTGCCAGACGTGACCTGGTTTCTGCTTTTGTGGTGTCAAGTTTCTAAATGGCCTCCGGTTCACCGGGGGTTTGCCTTGCAAACATGAATGGCTCTGTTCTATTGGCAGGCTCCACAGAATGCACAGGCCTTCTATGAGTCCTGACAATATGTTGAAAGTTTAATAAAATATGACCCAGTTAGTTTTTAAATAAATTATTGAAAAGGCAAATTCTGATTTATAGATGGATACATACATGCTGATTAGACGTCTGGTAAACACCATTTTCAGTATCCTCTTTATGATTTTCATTTCCCAACACAAGGTATTCACAATTAATGTACTGTTACATTGCTTATATCTTCTGCCAAATTCTTCCAGATTGACATCGAAGTGAATGGAGAGTCTGTAGAGCTGCACATGAAGCTTGGTGACAATGGAGAGGCTTTTTTTGTTCAGGAATCCGAGCAGCAGAACGTAAGCACCCATTTAACTACACAGATCAATGAAGCCCACCATTTTGAAAGATAAATTGAAATGAGAATAGTGCTGTACATTAATAACACAAACTTTAATTTAGATTTTCTTTGTACTTTGAAAAGCATAGCAGCTAAAGTTAAGTGAGACATAAAAAGCACTGCAAAATATTTTCCTAATGGCATCTTTCTAGGTTTCTAATTTGTTGTGTTGCTTGTGAAGCAGAGACTGTTTTGTGTTTCAGCTTAGCAGCCAATGTCATCATCCTTTTTGATATATTCATCATTTAATGAAATTTGATTGTACCAGATTCAGCAGTGTCTCCCGATGCCTTTACCCAACAACAATCTTAACGCCTACAGGAATCTCGATGTACAAGTTTAGGGTGGTCTGTGTGCTTGGAAATAGTTGCTCTACTGTTATGTAGCCGCTACATTTGACAGGTGACCTATTGCTCAAGCTCTCCATACTCTCATTGTTACAACAACCCTGTTCTACTGTTCCGTCACAGGCTGCACTGGGCTGACATTAGGGATCATTGCTGCTGTTTTTGTTTGCACTTGTTTAAACACATCTTAAGCCTCAAGTTCCTGCATTCTCACTTCAGCAGATTGTTCCTGCCCACCTGGCCACCTCGCCAATCCCCACTGAAAGTCACTTATTCTGGATCTCAGAGGTTGAGCACAGGCTGCCAAAAGATCTGCAGGATGACCCTGCTGATCCAGAGGACCCACCCGAGCCCCCTGCTCCAAGCACCACAGCCACAAAAAAGAAGAAGAGGCGGAGGAAGAAGCACAAAGGAGACCCCCGAAGAGAGGAGCTCACCCCGCCCATGTCAGTCACTACTAGTAACACTATTGCTGCTAACGCACCTGCTGCTACATCCAGCACTGGGCAAAATGAAGAGATCTTTGAGATAGACCTGAGCTCTGACGAGGAAGCTGCAGCACGAGTCTCGAGGTAGGTTCAGGGTCGACACTCGCTGCTGTAACCAAGAGCTATTTAAATAGAAATGGGCCAATTTAACTGATTTTAATGTATCTGTTTCACATCGGATTTAGGTCACCTTCAATGACCACAATGCGAGACATTGACCCCAAATTACCTGCAGCCAGACACAACCTTGATGGCTATCCACTGTCTGATGGGGACTGGCCGGCAGATGACAGGTATGTATTTGACATGAACACAGAGCCATCAGCAAGGGTGTAGCAGAGACACATAAATAGACTATCTTACAGTTTGCATTTGTCCGTCTATCCCTTTAGTCATGGCTTGTCTCAGCCTTTTTCCCCAAAGAGTGATTCTGAACTGGTGGTCAGGCCTTCAGAGAGTTTGCTCAGAGCTGAGTCCCACATGCAGTGGACCTGGGGAGAGTTTCCAGAAACAACCAGGGTAAGCACTTCTCTCCACTAACATTCTGAAGTACATCGTTTTCAGGACACTCTCGTCTTGTAACTTTTTTTTCTCCCATGATAACCAATATCCAGGTCACCAAAAAAGAGAAACCAGAACTACTAAAAACAGTGACCATCACTCCTTCAGAGAGCACCCACTTCCGCGTCATCCTCAGCTCTGAGGCCATGGAGAATGAGATTGAAAAGGAAGACGGTGCCTCCTCCTCAGTGTGTACCATTGTCAAGCCCAAGCCCCGCACCCCTATCGCTGTAACACCTGTGAGTCTGCTCACATCTGTCAGCACCGTAAGCTCTGGGAGCCCTATAACCCCCACAGAGCCCCTGGACATCCTGCCATCCAGTGTGGCAACCTCCACCCCTTCCAACAGCCAACAGAGCGATTCACCCTCTAAGAAGAAAGGTACGTTTGGTGGTTATCAATTGAAACTTTTTCAGCCATCTCCTGGTTAGCACTAGTTATGATTGTACATTAACTGCTAAATAATTATGTTGTTGAATGAAGGTGTCCCAAAGAGGAGCCAGCATCAGGGTCCGGAGGATATCTACCTAGATGACCTAAATGTACTTGAACCTGATGTTGCTGCACGATATTTTCCCAAGAGGTTAGATTATGAAAGAGGCACCTAATTAATGTTGATGCTTGACCTATATTTAACTAAAAATGGAAAGCTAATTGTGGTGAAATTTAAAACTAAACATAGCGGATTGTACTCTTTTGTTGCTCCAGTGAGTCTGAGGCAGCGACAAAGCACTGGATGGACTCGGAGATGCACTCTGGTTCCCAGTCTCCACAGTCGGTGGGCAGTGCTGCAGCTGACAGTGGGACAGAGTGTCTTTCTGACTCGGCAAGTGACCTCCCTGACGTCACTCTTTCTCTGTGTGGAGGCCTCACAGAAAATGCTGAAATATCCAAAGGTACACCAGAATGGCACTCATAAAAAATGTAGTCCGAAGTGCACTTAGTACATCTGTGCAGGATAGAACGTTAACCTCAGCCAGTAGAGACGTACTAAACCTAATAGTGTAACGACAAGTTTCCCAACAGTATTAGACACATTAGAAGGCGTCCAGCCACTGCTGGTGGAGGCTCTATTCAATACAAAAAATCAGCTCAGTATGTGGAACGGTAGCAATGCTTGCGTTCAAGTTTCCCGTTAAGGATAAACGTCTATTTTTATAGGGCTGAATCTTAACGGTACTTTCTCTCTTGTGTCTAAACCACTCTCTGATCTTCATTTGTGTCAATAAATAATAATAATGAAAAAGATATACACACACTCTCTTTCTCTCTTCTGGAAGTGTTTCTTAGAAGCCTTCAGCTGATGAAAGAAAAGGTTTCCTGACCTTTCTTTGTGGCTTTAAGTAAGATGTTATGGCTCACCACCACTGACCTTTTCACCTCCTGTTTTTAATTAATGTTCCTCTCCCTTCTGTGTTTGCAGAGAGGTTCATGGAGCATATTATCACCTATCATGAATTTGCTGAAAATCCAGCAATTATTGATAACCCCAACCTGGTAGTAAAGATAGGAAATAGGTAAGTAAGCATTTAACATCATACGTGAATGTGTTGTGTGCAATCTACGGAAGACATACATTTTTAAGTATGAGTATTGTCTCTTAACTAATGTCTTGTGCTTTCAGATATTATAATTGGACACTAGCTGCACCCTTGATTCTGAGTCTACAAGCGTTTCAGAAGAATTTACCAAAGGTAACTGTGATCTTGGTTTTCTACTCTATGTATCTACTTGCGTACTGGCAACTAGCTCATCATTAACTGTCTTTCTCTGGTTTATCCTAGGCTACAGAGGAGGCCTGGGTCAAGGAGAAAATGCCAAAGAAGTCAGGCCGTTGGTGGTTCTGGAGAAAAAGGGCAGATAGTACAATCAAGCAGGTGTGCATATGTTGTTATAAGTACTAAAATCAAAACAATCTATTACTGTCTTTCTTAGTAACACTCGCATCCGTATGTACAGTTTTTTGTTTTTATATCGACTTTATATTTTGGGATATTTTGCCTTTATTCTGCCAGTCGGAGACCAAGCTTGAAACGAAGGAGGAGTCTCATCTGGAGGAGGAAGGACCCTCTATTTCTCAGGAGAAACTGCCCTTGCCGTAAGTGGTACCTCTGGTGAGGTTTATTAATACTTCGTCAAGTCAAGTGATTTCAGTGACATGTTGAACTCTAGCACGGCATCATAAGAAGTCCAAATCTGCGGTCTTATGACCACTCGGCATAATCGCATTGTATTGTGAGAGAATGAAGTCTGTGTTTTGGCAGGGTTACAAGGCAGATCATGGAGGGGTGAGCATGTAAAGTGAAATTCAAGTCTCTGAACCATTTTAAAGTTGCACGCAATAATAAAATAGGGCTAGAAAAATAGTCATGTCCCAAAACATACAACCACAAGATTTGTTACATTAGTCTGGATATTTCACTCACAGCTGTTTTGTGTATATATAATTGTTTTTGCTTCCCTGCAGGCCTAAAGCAGGAGACTCATCCAGTGATGAAGAGGCCAAGGAGGTGAGCGCTGTATCTTGTCAAGAGAGACTGCAGCCTGGAGATGGTCTGCACCACCCCAGCCCACACGCTTACAGGAAGTCACTACGCCTCTCCTCTGATCAGATAGTGAGTACATTATTACTCCTTTTCCTTCCTCAAAATCATCTAGCCTACTTCTACTTTTTATAGCATTCTGCACACCAATAACCTTTATGATATTAAATTGTACTCTTATTTGACAGTGCAATTTTCAAATAGAAATGTGGCTATCATTATTTATTTTATTTTTTTTTTTGAAGAATACATGATTGATCTGATTCAAACTGGAGTCTAGCGTTCTCATTGAGATTTGAACTTTAAAGGGTTCATTATGTAGTGTATAGCTCCCTCTGCTGCCTAGCTATGAACTGCATAGCATTTGCTCCACTTACGGCCTGCAGGGGGCTCTAAAGACCTGCACATGTTCATTGTACTGTGGCAAAACAAAGCACACTGTAGAGTAATGCTACACAGTTGCAACACATGTTGGTGAAAGAAATTGCCTGTACCTCCAGATGCCTTCACTGTTTACCTTGTTTTGCCAGGCCAGTCTGAAACTGAAGGAGGGACCTAATGATGTGACGTTTAGCATCACCACTCAATACCAGGGCACATGCCGCTGCGAGGGGACCATCTACCTGTGGAACTGGGACGACAAAGTGATTATCTCTGACATTGATGGCACCATCACCAAGTACGTTGCCTACGAGTCACTCGCAACAACAGTTTCATAACCCCTCTAAGCAGCAGCTATAATGATGCTGAACTTCTTTGGGGCCCTATTCTGCTTTTATGCTTCTACATAGCACGTGAATGTACAGATGAATACTGAATAATTTGTGGCAAACTAGATTTTAGTGAAAGTAGGGGAAAACTGTTTAGCTTAACATCTAACTGCTCAGCACAGTAAATTATTATGTTATTGTTACAAACCTTTACATTGTCCAGGGCTCATCGGGTCTCCACCACTGCATGGGATTTGCCTCGCATGCATTCCCTTAGGTTGCATATATCATTAGCTGCTTGTGCGTGCTCATAATATATTCTTAATGAATGCCAAATATTGAGTAGGCATGTGTATGAGAAGTAAAAACTTATTCTGTTACTCTTGTAGAAGCCTGTTTTGTAATATATAGTATTAAATCATGCAAAAGCACCTGTCTAGCTTATAACGCATGCCAGTCTTTGATCATGATTTGTAAGCATCCATAATCACAAAGTAATTTGTGCATTAGCAAGTGGAATATAATTCACTCATGTCTATAGATGGCCCGCATGCTGTGAAATTAGGCCTCTTATTTGGAGATTAGTGTGATCACAGCAGATGGAAGCCAGGAGGTGAATGAACAGTGACTCGAGTTGTTGCAGAGCATTTGGATAGATTGGATCATATAGAGTGAAATGGAAGAAGGGAAGATGATTGCAGTTGGCTTAGCAACTTCACTGCCAAGGATGATTGCAAGTCCTTCTCAAAATTCATAATCCAGTTTTATTTATGCTAAGCTTTTTAATTAGCATAAAGCTAGCTCCATCTCTTTTGACCCAGACCTGATGTCTGCCTATCCTGATGCCCACTCTGAGGTTCATAGGTGGTCAACATCAAACGGGTCCAGATTGACTGGAGCTTATTATCTCTGCGATCTCTTTAGGTCAACGTGTGACATGTTGCTTTCTTTGAGTAACCGGGCGAAGAGCACAGAGACTATAATGAAGCCATTTACATTTCAGCCTGTAAGCATACACGGCCATAAAATAGGGTTGAGACAGTGCCTCTCTTATGGGTCAGTAATCCTCATTAGTGGAGTACAGTCTATAATGTTCTCCTTTTATGATGAAATGGTGCTTTGTGAGCCTCTGTGAATGGCCTGTTCTACCGATCTGCTTTATTTTCTTTTACGCACATGTTTTCTCTTTCTCCATGTCAGCTACATTTTTGTAGCCCCTTTCTCAGTGATGCCCCTGGCAGATGGGGATATCTTGGTCTTTGTGTCACCGATGTTTGTTCAATGTTTTAGGTCAGATGTGTTTGGACAAATCCTGCCACAGTTGGGGAAGGACTGGACACACCAGGGCATTGCCAAGCTCTACCACTCAGTAGCTGAGTAAGTGCACAACAACACTGATTAATCGCAGAGGAAGGATGAACGGTTGGTCAGTGGTTAGCATTGTCTGGGTTTGATTACCAATCGGCTCTCTGTGGAGTTGATATTTATTCTCTGTGTTTGCGTGGGCTGCTTTGACGTGAATGACTCAGGACGTTTAACTGTATTCAGAACAGGATTATTGTAGAAACTATATACACCATGAAACTCTGTCAGTGTTTGACCACTTTTCTCATTGTAGTTCCTTTTTGTGAGTTTGAAAACTTAACCTGTCTTTGGTTTAGTCATGCAGAGAATAGAAAATGTATTACACACAATTAGTAGTAATAATGGATCAAATCTTTCCTTAGTAAAATTTTCATTGAATTGGCCTGACTTCGTGTTGGCACGTGATGCAGTGGTTACTTTGCATCACAGAATAAAGTTTGGGGCCTTTCTGTGTGGAGTTTCATCCAGGTGCTCTGGTTTCCTTTCACAACCGAAAGAAATGCAGGTTAGGTTAGTTGGTGACTCTAAATTGCCTTTTTATGTGTGAATGTGAGTGTAATGGTTGTCTGTGTGTCAGCCCTGTTCCCTGCCTTCCACCAAATGTCTGTCTGTATCTAATGGATGATTTGACTTGTTATGAAAGTGCTATTCTTGGTAATTGTTAATGATGGCCATGATTTTTAACTGTATTGGAACAATTGTTAATGAGCACTGCTCTGCCCATTGGCAGGAACGGCTACAAGTTCTTATACTGTTCAGCACGGGCTATCGGCATGGCGGACATGACACGAGGTTACCTGCAGTGGGTCAATGATGGAGGCACCATTCTTCCCCGGGGACCTCTCATGCTGTCTCCCAGCAGCCTCTTCTCTGCCTTCCACAGGTACAATATTATACAATTTTAATGGCTGCCAGTTTCAGTATCATAAAACCAAATACCTCTCATTCACAAAGTCATCACATACATTAAATCCTCCCCATATTTGTCTCCCTTCAAACTAATACTTTTAGTATGCAAGTAAACAAACTTCCTGTTAGGTACTAGTGTAGTTTAATGTTGAGACACTGCTCTGCTGTATTTTCATCTTAAACATACATCATTTCGCAGTGACCTTTACCGTGTACATCATGGTCAATTTGTCACCATAGCAACCTACAGCGTGTGGATTTTTGTGCGATGTATTTTAAGTTGCACATATTTGCATTATTTACATGGCCCTCTTGGATTTCATTTGGGCTTCCATCAGGAAAGATGGACTAAATTAAGGATATGCTGATATTTTTTTGTACATGCGTAGCACAGTTTTATATTTATGCCTGCTGTATGTAAATCTAATCTCTTCTAAAGAGGTTAGAAGAAGGAATATTGAGAGAAACTGAACATGTATCTGGCCAACTCTAATTCAGAATTGACCCATGGTAAGGATATGCATTTGTATGTCACTCTAATCCAACTGTCTGTTTGCTTCAGGGAGGTCATTGAGAAGAAACCAGAGATCTTCAAGATTGAATGCCTTACAGACATCAAGAACCTGTTCCAGCATAACAAGCAGCCATTCTACGCTGCCTTTGGGAATCGAACTAATGTGAGTTAATGGATGTTTGAAGATGTCAGACTCGCAGACATCGAAGCGGTCTGTGTCAGAGAGCTGTGTTTTCCAGAAGTCGATGCAGTCATGATGTATCAACATGGTGCTTAGGCTGTCAAACATATGAAAATCAGTACTGGGCTGAACCTGAACTAAGGTCACTGGCAGAGTATGGTCCCATGTGACATTGTCTGTGGAAAGGAGCTCAAGCCAGGCACAGCGTCCCATCTTCAGCTGCATAAACACCACCACCCAGATGCAGCACTGGGTCAGCTATCATACCGCTGTCTCTCTCTAATACCCACCAAAGAAATGAAAATAAAAAATAACACACACAAACACACACAGTCTTGCACTTTCCCACCAAAACACTCAGTCTAGAAATATTGCCATTACATGCATTAGGTGGAAAACAAACAGGATATCTGTGGCTAATGGTATTAACAAGCTTATGTCACTTTGTACCCGTATGCATCATGTATGAGAGGTACTTTCTGAAAATGACGTGTGTTCTCAGATGGCTTCTAGTCTAGCCGCTAATGTTTAACCATATAAAGTCCAGTTTTATTCACACTCTTTAATGTATGAGTAAACATTTGCATTTTGTGTGCATTTTAAGTAATTAAAATTACAAATACTAACCTGGGTTGTGCTTATAAGCATTATCATCTGAAAACATAAACTTCAATGTGGCAGTAGTCATGTGTTTTGAGTTTCAGTGGCTTCCATTTTGTGTCCATTTGGATCACAGATTGGGCCTTTAACCATTTTCTCTCCGCACAGGATGTGTTTGCCTATAAGGCGGTGGGAGTGCCGGTGTGTAGGATCTTCACAGTCAACCCTAAGGGAGAGCTGATCCAGGAGCAGACCAAGGGCAACAAGTCCTCGTAAGTACATTAACAGACTGCTTCTGTCTGTCTCACTTTTAAGATTCCTAATAGTAAGGACAAGACACGGGTACCAAGTGAGGAATGTGTGAATTTCCCTCAGGAGTTGGTGGAGAGAAAAAACAGACTTAAATTTGTCTGGTGGATGTAGGCTTGCTAGGCTTGCTAACACATGAGCCATAACTTTGATATGTCAGTGTTTTGTACAGCTTGTTTTGCTGCCCTCAAGTGGCCAAAATAAATAGCTGGATAGCTTTATGTTGTTCTTCCTGTACTGAGGCATTTAAATTAAAACCCACAACTCTTTAAGGAATCTGCTTTTTATTTTTATTTTGTGTAAATAATTGTTCTGTATTTAACTCCGTTCTGTTTCTCCACAGTTACTGCAGGCTTAGTGAGCTGGTGGAGCACGTGTTCCCTCTGTTGAGTAAAGAGCAGAACGAGGCCTTTGTCATGCCAGAGTACAGCTCGTTCTGTTACTGGAGACAGCCCATACCAGACATCAACCCTGACGAGCATCTCTGATCCAGCACATATGGATACCCAGGTATTCATATACAAGCAATTGGACTGTGCACTTGAATGCATCTCTAGGAAACACATGGACTGGAACCCAAACTTTCTTATATAGTGCTCAGACACGCACACACTCAACTCTAGTGTGGCACAGTGACATGGTTGTGACCGTAAAGCTGGTCAACTGTAATTACCCATTAGAGAGGAGTGGCATTTATCTCCAGATCAGAAAATCCTGGTGAATAATCTCTGAAAATTGTCATCCCTGGGAGACAACAGACTAATTACCAACTGAATTATCTTTCCTCCTGCCTGTGAAGGAATCCTAACCCAGCAAGCACTCTTTAGTCCCCATCAATGTACAGGGATAAAGAACCCGTCCTTTATCTCTGTCAGTTCTAGCAAACAGGATGCACTTTCCATAAGGGATGTGACAGACACCCCACACAAGGCATTAGCTCGCAGAAGGAAAAGACAGTTTTTACTTGCCCTGAAGAAGCAAAATTAAATGTTCAAAGAAGAAAAGGCACATTGTTAATTAAAACAGGATAAGCAATTAACACTGACCTCTAGTCATGTGCCGGTAGTATTTTGCTATGGCTGATTTGGACGCTTTATGATAGTGGCTTGAAAATAACTACCACGTACCAACCACACACAGGAGTTTCCAGAAAACTACTGTAGGAAAGGTACGAAAGCTACTTGTAGGTGTTCAGATTTGTTTCTGACCCTATCACCACTTATTCCCTGGAGAGCTTACGACGTTCGTACTGAGCGAGTCATGTTTGGTATTGTTAATATTCAAGGTCATACCAGGGATCTACTTTTGCCAACAAGTATGTGAAGATGCACAGTTAGATGTGACATAAAAGCAAAGTGAAGCAGCTTCATGGTATATTGTCTCGCTGTTATTTTAATGTTTATTCTGTTATACAAGCTCTGGCGAATCAAGTGTGTTTCGTTAGTAATGCAGTAATTATTTATGATAATTGATATGTTTAAGTTATTGATTTCTATCGTGATACCTTTGCTTGTCTGAAAAAAAGTAATTTATCACCAATGCAAGGTGGACATGCTTCAAATTGATATATATTGTATGATTGGTCACACATTTACATGCACTTAACAGAAATTACTAGGCCTTATACAATCTTTTTTTTTCCTTTTAGTCTTGTATAACAGTTTCACAACGATCTGTATTTGTTTTACAGTGAAACTTTCAACATGTAAGGTACATACATATTCCTTAGCAGACCTCAGAATCCGTATTAAATAAGTATTGAAATATGTGTGTAAGTGGAAATGATGATGCTTGAGTTGGAACAGTGGAAATAAGCAGATCTGGAGACAGCTTAAAATGAAGGATTTCTGCTTGCGAGGTCCTCTTTAGGAGGATGTAAGTGTGTGTGTGTGTGCGCATACCTAATCACTGAGTGCTGCTGCTGTTGGGGTGACAAAATCATTCCCACATTGCTTGTGTTCCCTCAGTGGCTTTACCAAGACTTATCCAACACACTTTGTCTAAGCTGCACCCAGAGACGCAACTCAAAACACTTCTCACCCACATGCACTTCACTTAAGGTCTTCATAGACGGTAGACCAGAGTATGCAATTAATGCAGGATGAAGAGTTCTAGTTTTACCTCTTTGTTGTGTGAGTGACCTTCTGACACCACAGACAAATCAGCTATTCTGAAATGTACAAATAATTGTTGAAAAGGGATTTGTATTTTGCAGGTTGCAAAGAAAAATGGGGGGAGTAAAAGCAAACTAATGTTATTATGGGTGCTGCACAGAGCTTGTGTGAGTGAGCGAGATAAAAAAAAAAAAAAAGACCGATGCAGAGGAAGAGCCATTGGGTGTTGTTTGGAGATAAACAGGAAATACTTGACTGTGTACAGGAAGCTTCTTTTTTTTAATTTAAGCTGTGTGTGTGTGTTAGGAAAAGACTTGTGCCACTCCACTGACATGCATCATACATCCAGCACAAGTGTAACTGTAACATGCTAATACGTGCTAGTGAGGATAGTCGGAGCAAGACTTGACCGACAGAATCGTTTAATGAACAAAGCACAATTCCACGATGAATTTTCACCATTAGTCATCATTATTTTGCTGAAGTGTGTCCGCGTTCACTCTAGCTCAGATGGTTTTGTGATGATTAAGATGTGTGTTCTGCTTTGGTTTGTTTAGCTTGTACTCTACGAAGTTTGGTGAAGTCAAATAGAAATATCTTATGATTAACAAAATGAATTCCATTCTTTCTATGAAAGTAAAACATCTTCATCCTCTATGATCCTGGGATACGTGGTATATAATGTTTGTTCTCACTTAACTGCTGTTCAAAATGATCCAGTATATATGCTGATCATCGCATTCTTCTGTCTTTGATGCCTTTTTTGTTTTATTATTTGTTATGTGTGTGTGATATTTTTTGTGGGACCATGTTTCGTTCTGTTCGGAGGTAATGCTTGCTATTTGATTGTGTCTGACCAACAGAAATACCTTAAGTGTATGCTGTGTTTGATTTGTATACAATTGTGATTTAAAGTATGATTAAAGAACAAAATACATTGTAAGAAGAAAACAAATACAGGCCTAATGAAGCTAACAAATTGTGGCTTGTGGTCATATTTGTATTAAATAAAGTTTCTAACTGAATATATTTGTGTGCGCTACACTTTCTTGTCTCAAGTCTGAGTTGGACAGTAACCACAGGTTAGTGGTAACTTTCACCCAGTTACTTATTTTTTTAAGTAGCAATACGTGCCTAACCAACAACATTCTGTTGATATGTTGAACGTACTGTAGTAGAAAATAATTACATTATATGCATTTTGTTAATTTATAAACACTTATTTACACAAGACATTCACAATAGGTACAAAATGGCCATTTTATAATCAAATATAACAAATCCTGCTTCTTCCTGACAAATGGCTTGCAAATTGCAATGTAGTGACTACTTAACTGAATTTATAGCTGAGGATCTTCTCACAGTGGCACTGTCGTTAAAATAGCTATGTCACAGCAAATCGGTGAAAACTATGCTTCCTTCAACATTTCCTCCAGTCCAACTATCTGGGAACAAACCAGTCCTTGTTACTGCCCGGCTGAGCTCCAGCTATCGTTTGGCCTCTGGTGCGTACAGGAAGATGGCGCTGTAGGTAGAGAGGATCTCCCTGGCCTCCGTGGTGGCCAGCTGGCCTCCGGTCCTCACCAGGCCCACGCGGTCTCCTTTCCTCAGGGGCAGGATCAGGCTGAAGGACGCCACTCCTCCGGAGCCGCAGTCATCACCAGCTGAGGCCCTGTGTTGACCAGCCACGGGCCCCGCTGAGCTCTGCAGCCTCTGGACGCTGCGGTTGGACACGGACAGCACAGCTTGTACTCGGTCACCCTGCTTTGCAGTCAGCAGTCCTGAAATGAGGTATCGGCCATCCAGAGGCACAGTGAAGATCCCTGTAGGGATGAGACGGGGAAAGAGTCGGTGTCGGTAAGATCAATAATGTGAGTGTGTCAGATGTTCACCAATGTTTGTTGCTCCTGTTCTCCACTGCCTACATGAACAACTGGATTAGGTTAAAGGATAGGTTCACAATTTTTCAAGTCTTTTTAAAACAATAAGCATCTACATGAACACTGAAGCAGATTTTTCTTTGTGTCATTTTTTTTTCCTGTTCGTATTGGCCATTAAGAGATCACTTCCTAATGCCCTTCCAACGTAAGAGTTGGTGGACAAAATCCATAGGCCTCACTCTGTACGAAAACGTTTTCAAATCTTATCTGAAGCTATTATAAGACTTCAGCTGCCCACATTAGTCAAGTGTGTATTTCTGACTCAAGACTGGCGTTATCTGCTCTCCAAACATGGCTTAAAATACATCTGGAGCTGAGGCATCTTAAATGGGGGGGGGGAAAGCAGGTTCATTCACAGTTAGACTGTATGGATCACGACCAAAACGTAAGCGGATCATCATACATGAACTAATTTTCAAATGTGAATGACACATTTCAATACATGCGGCAGTTAATTAATGTGTAATTGTGTAATGAGACATTATGATTTTAGATTAGAGCATGTGTGTCATTTGTTTTGGCCATTTTGGGCACAGTGTAAACTGTAAATGCAACAGTGACATACATATTATCACCCAATTGTAATGGCAAACAATTGCTTATTTACACATCCAGCAGACAGGGAGCAACGTTAGCATTCATTTGAAGTCATGTCTGGCCACCTGATTAATCAAAGTCAATTCACTCCCCTTTTAGCCCTGTTTGGGTCTCAACCAACTCCTGAGCAGAAAATCTATCATTTTTGTTGCTAAATTGTCCACTAGGTTCACCAGTGAGTTGTGCAGGTAGTGTACACTGATGCTGTGAGTGTGAACCAAAAATAAAGCTGAAATAGTTGAGACGCATTTTAAGAATTAAATCTTTTTTGCTGCTGTTGTCGTGTACCTGTGTGGGGGTTGTAGTGACCACCGTCATTGACTAGGACTCTGTTGAAGCGGATGACGCCAAAGTCTCCAGAGATGGGCTGCTGTGTGAAGCCAGCAGAGAAGGAGAAGGGATCTGCGAAGGCGCTGTGGACGACTGAGAACGGAGTGACAAAAATGCATCTACATCGATCAGTGTCTCATTTCAAAGATAAATTACAATGCAGTTCTTATTTTATATACAGCAACAAAAAAGACATGATTTCTTCACAAATCCTAATTTTTGAGCTAATGCTTTTTCTACTTTTTTCTCATTTCTCTTTATCAATGCAGCTACTACATTTAAGAGAGGAGATTTCAAGATGGATTTTACCTGGTGATTCAACTGGAGCTTGATACATCGGGTTCCACGGCACCTTTGCTGCTATGAGAGCTACAAGGTACGAATGAAAAAGGTGTCAATTGTGTATTCCTTTTACATATTATAATTATAATATAATTGTATAAAAAGTTGTCTCGTTGCATGTTTAACATTAACGCACAGAATCAATCATTCAAATGTTTGTGGGCTATTCTGGGACAGTACGTAGCTACAAAGAAAAATGTGACCTTTTTTCAGCGAATTTAGCCATTATCCAGTCAGTAATGCTATTTTCTTAATCATCACCAAATGTAACAGGATAAAACTTTCCGGTAAGTGCCTGCAGACGAGCTGAAATCCTTCCACAGTCCGCCTACACCTTTTTAAACTAAACACATCCAGTTCCCAGTCTCTCACACTCTCAGGCTACAAATTATTCACAGCTTTTCCAATTCTTTTACACTGATGTAGTAGAATGGCAAAGCCTGCAGAGTAACCTGATAATGAACTGCTACAATACCTTGGCGGCTGGCTGATTGAGGCTGGAAAGACGCAGGCTGTAGAGGAGGATAGCCTGCAAAAGAAACAGATGACATAGACATCATGCTTTATCATCTGAGGACAAGGCTTAGTAAATACTCTTGCCCGAGGCAGTTGTTTGATTTTCCATCTGAACATTATGGCAATACACTGTGGGATAGTTTCCCAGAGAAGGTATCCATTATATGTATGTATATATATACATACAAAACAGGCTATAATCTAGACTGCATAATTTTGGTTTTACAAGTGTCTCTATAAATCAGTTTGACTTTGGTTGAACTGTTTCAGGACAATGGGATCTATAAGAAGATTCAGGTGTTTACAGTTTCCCCAGAGCCTTGAAATGGATTTAAACCTGCAGATGTGTGTGCTGTTTGAGTGCCATATAAAAGCAACAACCATAAGACAGAAATTAAACAAACCAATCACAGGGATTCACAGGCCTGTTAAGGTTCTTGACCAACATGCATTTAAAGGACATTTAAAAATGGTCTATTCCTTTGCTGCAAGAACATGCCCGTGTGGAGGCTGAAACAAAGCCTCTATGCAGTCCAGCTAATTCAATCCAGAACTGGCTTTGCGACTATCTGTTTTCTCTCCCATCCAATTAGAGTTGGCCACCGATAAAAGCATTTTAAGTGTAGCATTCCTATGTGTGGATGAAAAAAACAAAACAAAATAAAGTACATGGATAATTAAACCTTTGTTATGAGTTCCATGTGTGAAAAAGACTAAAACGAAAAAAATCAGACCCAGGCTCAACTCCAAATGCTGCCATTGTGGATTAGTTTGGACGAGTACATCTCACTATGAACTGACAGCACTGTTGAAAAGGAGATCAAACATTTATTATGCAACACATGACTCAGCCTAGCGCTCCATACTCCCAGACTTATGACACCAGTGTCATAAAATGTCCTTCTTGTCCCTGCAGCGGTGACAGATTCATTCATACATTCAATAAAATACATACTGGATACACATACCAAGACAAATACTAAGTACATATAGGCTAAGTCTGTTGATCCCTTGTCAGTGCCCTGTAATTATTACTCATTTAAAAAGTACTGTAATTTATTCCTAGGTCAACAAATTTGTTACCCCCCTATTCCCTGTACTTCTCCCCCTTGTGCATACCATTATGTACATACAGTATACAATATATTTCACTGTCATCTGTGGACTAAAACAGGCCATTTTCAAGGCCGACATTTTGAATTGTTAAAGGTAGGAAAAGCACAGGTGTAAATAATAACATTAATGAACGCTCCGTTCCTTTGAGTGTCCCAGTAAGTCATGTCCGTACACAACATCAGAGCCCTGGAACTGGCTCACCTAAATGGAATGCAGCCATGACTAACAATATTTTCCTGCTTTGCCAAGTCCAAATGTCTGCCGTGAACAGAGTCTATTTCAAGCGTACCAAATCAGGTTCTGTGCAATGGATCTGTGTGGTCCTTGAAACAAAAATGAGACTTAATGCAGATATTTGGCGTTCACCCAGATTCGAAAATTTATATCACTTATTAGAGCTTTTTCAGCTGCAGAGTACAGCTGGCCTAGAACACCAACAGGACATCATCACCATTAGCACCACTCACCTGGTGCTCCAGCAAATCCTTTGACGGGCATGTTAGACGAGTCCTCAGACCCTCTCCGCACAGTCACCCTGCGGATGTACCCTGGAGGTCCTGCCTCGCCTGTCTCCACCACCGGCCTTATGGGAACCAGGGGGAGGCCTGGTTGCTGGGGCCCAGACGGATGGCTTGGCGGACTGATCTTGATCGTGTGCGTGTTGGGCTTCACTCGTTGGTTGGGGTTGTATGGCTGCCTGGGGTTGGATGGTGGCGGTGGGATAATGAGAGGGATGTGGATTTGTTGGATTCTGGTTCTGGTCGGAGTTGAATCTGGCAAAGAAGCAGGCCTCTCCGGTCTTAAGGTCATTCCTTGGAAAGCGAAAGAATAAGACAGACAGTGGCAAGATTATATATCATTTAACAGTTGACCCTCTAACCACATATAAAAGGCTTCTGGTCACAACAGGTGAAAGTTACAGAAAATGCTGGAACAGCAATTGCACAAGCCACCAATCTACTTTTTTGTTTTAAATCCCACTTCCTCTCTCACGTTCAGACCACATCCCTCCCCTTCGCTTGTGAATTCTCCTTTAATGACTAATATTCTGATGACAGGCCACATTAGACCTGGCTTTCACTGCACCGCTGAGCTCTCTTTTAAAAGCGGTGCCATTAATATCCTTCATAAAAGCAAAGCGGGCAGTCGGTGCGAGTTATAGGCAACGAGAACCATTTGAACGGAAACCAGTTGGCTGCTTGCCAGACCCCCTGAGGGCACAGACATCACCAGGACCAATGAGGTGGATGTAGAAGCACTGTGACAGTGTCCTGGGGACAAAAAACTCAAATAATTACAGTACCTGTTTGTGTCGGCCCCTTCTCACAACCAGGTGTCAGACAGATTGTGTCATTATATCATACATGGCTTGTTTGATGCTTCATGTATCTGCATCTCTAGTGCCGTTTGAACGATGTGGGCAAGGTTGGCCATTAACAGAGAACATGTAACAGGATTACAGTAATGTAATTCAGGCAAAGACACTTCATATCAAGGAAATGACCACTTAGTCCAAATGATTATACACTTAGATTTAGCAGAAAAGCCTCTGCTCTTTGAGGAAGCTCTCAAAGAATACAAACAACAAAGATTCTGCAGGGAGAATAAACATAGTGCTGAACCCCACACGCACTCATGTAAAACTCTAAGAAGGGCTGAAAATGTCGTGAAACTTAAAGTGCGACAGTGTAAAAAGTATGACATAATAAAGTAGAATAATAATTGTAATGGCTGTAAGTTCTGCCACAATCAACAATAGTACAATGAATCAACATTTGACTGTTAATTCAACTGTACATTCAGTCTTGTACTGAGACAACATGATTAATCCAAAAGTACCTGTTAGGAATCATATTACATTAGAGTCTGCCTGTTACTTTGGATTATGAAAGTAATTAGCCACTCTGTTCTTATCAAATAAAACATCATCAAACATCAACAAAATTCGTCCTTTTTACCGCAAGTTGTACCACAAGCTACTCGGAAACCACATGTATAATTAAAAACAAATTAAGCCCGGCAATCATGTTGTCCTGAGATAATCAGAAATCTCTTCTTCATTTCCTCCCTATGCCTCCTTCAGGACGCTGGTTGACTGAGTGCATATTTCCCATGAGCTCGCAGCCTGTGTCTCACTAAGGGGGCAACCACAAAGTCGAAACAAAACCACACAGAAAGGCGCAGACATGCACACTAGTGTTGGTGCAATCCAAAGTATTACCAAAACCAGATGTTATTGCTTACAAGCAGATTGAGACACTGCAGGGGGAGGGATAGGGTTGCTTTAGTCACTGCTGCTTTCAAAGATTCGGGTGACAGTGCGTGAGTGTTCAAAAGTGTCTGAAAGCGTCAAGAAATATTACAGCAGATAAGCTGATCACGTGATGGAAAACCGTATCAAGGGGCACAGACGAGGGTGTGGCGGTTACACGCACGTACAATAGTTCATCACTCGCATTCTGACATACTGTACATTCTCTTCTTTTTCCTTTTCTTGCTATGCACACGGACATAATTTCACCCTCCACCCCATTTTCCTCAAATGATATTAATGATGGGAGGTTCAAATTGTGCTCTGCGTGGCAGACCTCAGGGACTACCATTGTGTATCTGGGTCCATTCTCCTCTGAAGGCTTCCAGATGGGCTGCTGGGTCAGGGATGGAAACACCTTCAAAAATCACTAAAGCTGTGTGGAGCTGTTGTCAAGCCGCAGTCAAAGTGCCCCCTCAAAATTCTGGTTCTGGCTAAATATATACAGTGCGTATCCGTGACGGTGTCGAATACACTTTTCCATTCTTTCCCAACGGATGCCCTTTGACTTCAAAAAGCCTTTGATATCTTGTTTTTCGTGTATTCCCTCATCACGGAAGACATAATATCTTACTGCCTGCCTCACCAATATGAAGTCAGAATGATCAATTGCAAAGCATTGATCCATGAAATCAAAGCCTTCATTTGGTCCTGGCTTTAATACAGCTGGGGGTTTTTTTTCTGAGGGCCTTGCCTGTCAATGGCCACTTACAGGACAGGGTGGAGGGAGGGAGAGGAGAAAAAAAGTCCTCTGGCATTCTTGGAAGGACAAATCGGGAAGGAAAAAAACTGGACAGAAGGAGAGAGCGTCGAGGGAGTAAAGATAGAGCAATTCAGAGATAAGAGCGAGAGAGAGAAATGACAGGGAAGCGAGTTGAGCTAGACTGGGATCACCTCCAAAAAAAGGGGAAGAAAAAAAACAGCTTGAGAATCAAATGAGAAAATGCAACACAAGACAGCTGATCTGTCAGCGTCTGAATGAGGAGCAGTATGCTCAAGCTCTTTCAAAACGGAAGCATTTTCCACATTTCCAAGTTATAACCTCTATTAAACAGTTTGCGCCCCTTAAGACATTAAAGTCTTTCGACTAAATGCAAAACGCCTTTGACACATCAGTGTTGTACTTTCAAATGACGCAACAGAGTCGTCGCTGCTTAATCCCAACTCCCTACCGGAAAGAAAACAGCCAGAAACAAACACACACCAGCATCTGTGGCAGAGCTCTGCGGAAGCAGCTGCTGTGGGCAAAGCAGTGCCAACATTTTGCAACTGAAGTCACACAATTCTGTTCAGCAGTCACATTGAGTAAGGGCAAAGCTATTCCAGTTAATCTTTCAGTTTTGTTACTACAACACATCATCTGTTTGCAGCCTCCTTGGGGTCTTCATATGACCGAGTGGAGAATTTGAGCTCAAACACAGAGAGGAAACATTTCAGTAGGCTCAAACCAGCACCACACCCACAGAGCTGGGATCATTCATGGAAATGTAATCTCTATTTTGAGTATTTCTCTCCTTCCCGAACTTGAGAAAAACATTAAAATCCTCGTGCTACCTCAGCCACACAGTCCAACTCCCTCTCTCGTGGGATTTGCGAGAGAATATCATGACTGTTGCCCTTAAAGGAAAAGATCAACAATTTCAGAAATACCTTCATTCACTTTCTTGCTGAGAGTTAAATTGAACCCATGTCTGCACATGTGAGCGTTATTAATCTTCTCATCTAACTCTCAGCAAGAAAACAAATAAGCATATTTACCAAAATGTCAAAATTTTCCTTTAAATATGCTCACTCACGTGACTAAAACCTAGCTTTTTTGGGGTTTCCTATCAACAAACATGTTTTACAATCCAACTGCAGTATGTACAGATCTGTCTGATTTGATGCAGCGTAATATTAGACGTACGGTAATGAAATCAAATATCCCACTTTGGAAGTAACGGACCATATTTGGCAAAGAGTGAAATGGAATACAAAATGCCTTCACGCTCTTCCTCTCGCTACACTGCAACCATTACTCCATTTGCCCTCCTTTTCTCCTCAGGTCTCTATCAGACATTGTTTTGGACGATGGATTAAGGAAGGGAGGCCCCGGTGATGGGGCCCCAGATATGACATCACAGCTGAGGGTAGTTGAAGCATCTGGTCCTGGGTGTGGAGCCCTGCTTCTCCCTCTCCATCAAGACGGGCTCCAGCAGTGAGTCAGGGCGCTTAATGAGGACCAGACTCCACACATCAAGCTGAGGTCACCCTACGGGAATCTCTGGAGGTTGGTATGTGTACATGTGTAAGGACAAAGGGAGGGAGGGAGGTGTATTGCGTATGAGCCTGTGTGTGTATGTATGTGTGCATTGACAGACTGGGAACTGAGATCGAGGTCTGCAATTCTTTGGTATGAGTAAAGAAAACTAGCAGTGAGGCACAAAACAGTGTGAGTAAATCATCAGAGTAGTTAGGTGGAGCTGAGCTCGGCATGTAAAAATGTAAATATTCTATTTACCTGTCCCATTAATTATATAGAAACTGGGGAATTCTTGGGACAACATGAATCTAAGTGACAGGAAATTTCCAATACAGGCCTCTGCCTCGGTGCTAGGACATATTGAATGACATACTCGAGGCCAGCACGGGAGGCCCGGTGAACCCGTGTCCTCCCACTCCGGGAAATACCCTGCGGCCATTCATGGGATCTGATCCTTCCCTTCAAGCCTCCATGTGAACCAAGCAAGCAGAATGCATTATATGGAGGATTATCTTCAGGAAACATTTGTGTTTACACAGATGTTAATCACACTTGATAAAGTCATATGTTGGAAGTTAGAGAGGAAGCTGCAAAAAGCGTGTGTTTAGTCAGTATTTTTCCATTTTTTTTGTCCCATTTGAGTAGTCTTTGAAGAGGGGAAATTCTGCCGTAATGTATGTCTAATCACTGTCCTGCGGCATATCTTCTAAAAGTTCGACATTTTGAGAAATATGCTTATTTACTTTCTTGCTGAGAGTTAGATGGGATTCAATATGAAGCCACAGCCAGCATCCGGTTAGTTTAGCTTAAAATAAAGACTGCAAATGGGGGGAAATGGCCTGTTTCTCTCCAAAGGTAACTAAAAAACTACAGCAAATCTGTTTCTTATACAGATAAAAAACCCAGAACAGATAAAGATATAATGTATTAATTAGTAACGTGCTGGTAGGTGGATTTTGTTACCTAGAGACAAAGCCAGGCTAGGTGTCTTCCCCTATTTCAAGTCCTTATACTAAGCTAAACTAATCAGGTGCTGGCTGTAGCTTCATATCGAATAGGCAGTGTGGTCTGGTGTCGTCTCATTAAAAGCTCAACAAGTAAATAAGATTATTTGCTGAAATGTTGAACTATTCCTAAATAAATATTGAGAAATATGACCTCATAATGACTTAGTTTATGGTAGTGAAAGCCAAAGACGCCCCTTTGATTATCCTCGTCATATTCCTCTCAAGGCGTTACCACAGATGCCAATGATGTCATGAAGCCATCACCGACCCACCAACTCACCTGGCTCTTTGGCAGTGACGTCCTTCAAAACATGTTTGGCCATTGCGGATAGCTGTCCCTGGAATTTCTGCAAGGAATTCTGCAGTGCGACGATGTCTGCCCCGTGATTTCCACAGGTGATGTTCATCCTGTACACACAGTCCTGCAGACCACCAACATGCCTCTCCAGTCCACCTTTCAGCTCTTTGATAGTGGCAGAAACCCCATCTAACCTTCCACACACCTTTTCAACTCTTGCCACTCGTCCATCCACAGCAGACATGCCATCAGAAACACCCTGTGTGTTCTGTTTACATTGACTCAGTTCGGATGACACGTGCTTACTGAACGTATCCAGCCTGTTCTCCAGCTCCTCCACCTGACGTCTGGTGTCTTCTGCCTGATTATCGGGTGCAAAGGCAGATGCCCATTTGTCCCATGCTGGGCTCCCAGCGACACTCTGCCCTGCATGGCAGCATGTCGAGTTCATTATGTGCATTTCCTGGTTGTATTTGCTTAAAGAGTCACTTAACCCAGTAACAGCACCAGCCAAACCAAGCACATTGTCTTGGAGATTAATCAATCCCTTTTGGAAGTCCTCCATTGTCTTGGCACGTCTTTGATTTGTGACTGACTGCCTTTCAACAAGGTCTTCCAGCTGCCTGAGCTTGTCTGTGTTGCCACTGACAACTGTGTGAAGGACGTCCAAGTCATTCCTATACCGACTCAGGTCCTTCAAAATGTTTTCTAGACCGTTATATGTGGGCGATGAACCTGCAGCACCTACAGTAATTCCTGAGCTTGAACATCCTGCAGAGCACAACTCCCCAACAGCATTGACCTTTTCATCCAAACCTTGGAGGAGGAACTTGTTGTTGTTGACTTCTGCCTGGATGCCATCCACGGAGTCACTAAACATCCCAGGGTAGGAGTTGTTACTCATTTCTACCAGCATGTTTGTAAACTGGTCCTCCATGCTATTCAGACGCTCATTTAGAAGCTGACGAAGAGCTGCCACTTCCTCAGCAATCGTACGGGTCAGCTTCTCTTCAATATAGAAACAGTGAGTCTCTGCATTTTGCTCTGTGATATTAATGCGTGCCTCCAGGTCTTCAATTAGTAGGCCAAAATCATTGTCTTCCTGAGGTCCAGATAGGTGCTCCAGCTCATTGTCAATGCGAACATTCAGGATGCGGTGAGCTTCTGCAATACGGTCAATCTCACGCCACAGATCTTTGTGGTCACTATGGTCCTCTTCCCCTTTGGATGAATCTGTCTGCCTTTGAGTCCGTACAGGTCCATCTGCAGCGACCATGTCCAGACGTAGTGCCCGGATCTCTTTTTTCAGATCAGCCTCCTTGGTATCCACCAACTTGGTCAGGCTGACTAAACCTTGGTCACGTCTGTCTTCACAGGTCTTCTGCGAGGCCTGGATCTTGTCATTGCATGAGGTTTGTAGCTTGGCCATCTGTTCCTCCACATTCTGGTCTAGCTCCTTCTTCAGCTTCTCAAATTTTCCATCTATGTAGGTCTGTATAACATCAAACTCCTCTATGGCCGGAGTCTGAGATTGAGAGGCATCCATCAGAACACGGATCTGCCCTTCATGACTTGTCATGGTTCCTCTTAAGTCTTTCAAAGCTTCGTCTTTGCTAATCAGCGCATTGTTGATATCATCCAACCGAGCCATTATTTTTTCTATAGCCTTGTCACCACTAATCCCACCTCTAGTAGCCTGGTGACCATCCAGCACTGCTGGGCTCTCTGTGTCTGCAGCCGTTGCACTGTCTGGTGAACGCATGTTGTTCAGAAGTGTCACAAGCATCTTCTTTGTGTCTTCCTGCAGGTCTGTGCGGAGGTTGCCACTCAATCCCGTCAAAGCGGACTGAAGATCCAGGACTGTCTGAGACAGGCGCTGAACTTCACCTTCCAGAAGGTGCACTTTATCTGTCCCACCATGGCTCGTCTCATGGTGCCCCGTCTCTCGCCGCTCTGGCCCTATAATCAGAGAATAAGTTATTAGATTTTTATTAGTATTTACAAAAGAAATTATTATCTCTATTGTGCTATTCTCTTTAAGCAGAATAGCACTACAGTTGTTTAATTTAGTGGTTTAGTAGTACTTACCTACTTTTTTGGTACATAGATATTTAGCATAAATTGACCAAAACATCTAAGGTAGAACAGAAAATGGTTTTACTTTGGTCTTACTTTGTGTATGTCTGGTTGTATGTCCAGGATTTGAGGGGAGGAAAGGTTGTATTCCCTGAACAGTTTGTCGGTCTGCTGCTGGTCTTAAATCTTTACAGTCTGGACCTTGGTAACCAGGACAGCATCTCCACTCTAACTCTGTGACTGTCTTGAAAGCAATCTTGTACGTGGGTCGAAACCGATTTTGGTATCTGTAAAACAGGGCAGAATAATCAATAGTTTGTTCAAAAACTCAAACAAATACAGTATGAATATAAAATTGTTCCCTAACATGAAAATGTCAACTTTCTAGCCAAAGCAAACCGTTCCCAAAGAAACAATAGATGACATCACCTCCCTGAAGGCAGGGGTCATGTCATGCAGAACATCTGGAAAATTGATGACTGAAACAATCATCCTTGCACATTTCCCAACCGTAACCATCGCTGATAACACTGACAAATACACAAAAGGGAACTGAAAACCTGTGGGACAACAACACTCAACATTTTGGCTGTAATCAACTATGTGTGCTTAAAACTCATCCTAGCATGAGATGTGAAGCTGATACTGTATGTCATAACTTGGAAACTGAAAACCCGAGGTGTCTCTTCTCACTTCTTGCTTTACACAGAAACTCATGCTCTTATGACCTAAGAATGATCCGTTTCCAGAGATCTTTTTCACAACACAGTGGCAAAGCTAAACCACAGATAGCATGTGTTGTTTTGCAACTAACAATGAATCACAAAGGAAAATGTAATTGCAACAGAACATCTTCCAGTACAGAATTAATGACAACTGTTTATTACCAATTACTGGTGTAGATACTCCCATTTACAATAATCAGTGATCAACAGGCTTTGTTGATCTTAAGCGTTTTTGTGTGTAGACATGGGCTTAAATTAAATGATGTATTGCACTGTTTATTATTAGATCAAAGCCTATTCTACAGCAGCCACATCTCAAATACACACAAGAAACACATATTTCTTCTCTGAAAAACTAAATATTTCGATGACACATTTTGAAAGCATTTTTACTCTGTTAATAAATCTCATGCACTGCTCACAACTGTTTATCTGCAGTGACATTAATTCAGCCCAGAAGAGAATGCAGCTCCTGAATACAACTTGGATTCCTTTTGATGTGGTTTCCAAATCGAGTTATGTTACAATGATGAAATCTAGATGAAACTAGATGCACAAATGTGCAGAGTGTATAAATGCCTTTGTCAGAGCCAGACCTGCTCTGAAGGTGCAAATAATTCAAGTAAAACCTCAATGCATGGCACCAGAGAAACGCATTTCTTGGAGTACAACTTCGCAAAGGGGTGAATCAAAAAAGTAAAAGAAAACTAGCCTGAACATACCGTACATACATATTCACAATAAAAGCCAACTTGTTCATTTATTCTGACCATGCTATTCATGATCTTGGAAGGTCAACAGTCTCCTATAGCTTACCTAGATATCTATGTACACAATTATTGTCCCAGCTCTCTAATAGAAAGGCTATCTGTCCCAGGTGTATGCTGCTTGACAGTCATTTACATTATTGGTGTAGTTTCTCTTTTTTTTTTCTTTTTGAGGATAGGATGATATAAGGCAAGTGTCATAATACATATATCTAATCTAATATCTAAAAGCTAATTAAATTCAATGACCTTGCATCTGGCTTTGGCAAAAAGAAAAACCAACATGTCCTGTATATACTCATATACAGTGTTTTGTGATTGAAGCAGCACAGGTACGCTGTCAGGTGAGTGTGTCCGCCGGTCAGCACTGGTTTGTAACTTGGACATTGGTCATTTCAGGTAAGCCAACCATTTGTATTAGTTCCGGTCCTCATTAGCATCAGACTACGTTTCGTTTCGTTTTGTGTGTTTTTTTTTTTTACTTGCTAGAAATGCTTCCTTCTGGTTCTGCCAGTGGAGTTTCGTCAGTCACTGTGAACATTTCTGCCTCCAGAGAAACATTTTGTTTCAGGACTCCAGTCTCTCTCTCATACATACATCTGAACATGCCCCCCCCCCTTGCTCCCCTGGATGCTCACGTCACTTGTTGCTGGCAGTCGGGCAGGTAGGCTGGGCAGGGGGCCAGTACGGGCTCCTGGAAGCTCTCCACACTCCCCTGCACGGCGCAGCTCACGTTCTTGCGCACCACATAGGCACACCAGTTCCTGAGGGGGGGGGGGGAGAGAGAGGCAGGAATAAACAAGACCTTCGAGATACACATGCAGGAATACTGTGCAAATACCACAGAATTAGTTTTGGGAGTGTTTGTGTGTGTTTGTGTGTGTGTGTGTGTGTGTGATTTGGATAATAGAAACATCGCAACCGAGTCCTTGCGGTTTTGCATGATCGTCCCCTAAAGGCTGCATCGCTTCACTGGCCTTTCTCTTCTAGACTCTCTGCGTGTAAGCGGGGCCGCCGACGCGCCGACGTTCGTCTGCAACGTCCTCACCCCGCACGGGCGACCCTCGCGCCAGATTTAGCCAAAACGCACAGCGGACTGTCTACGGGCTGAACCCGGTCGCCGATCCGAGGTCATTCCGACCGACGAGAGGTTCGGGCGTCACCGCGGGGTTTTTTGTTTTTTTTTTTGTTTTTTTTTTTAAATTGGCAACTGCGCAGCAAAAAAAAAAACGCAACTGGCTTCAATCCGCTCCAGGGGGAGAGTGGTCGCCAGGACGTCCACGGACAGGTGGGGGTGGGGGTTAAAACATACCTGCTCCGGTGCCTGTGCGCCCCCGCAGCGTGGGCGGCCCCTTGGAACCGGTCGTGAGAGGAGGGAGACCCGCGGGCACACAGGAAGGTCACAAGCAGCGAGAAAAGTGTCCACCGCCAGTCCATCTCCCCAGTCCTGGAGTTCATACTTAACGAAACAGCCTTGAAATAAATGTCCCTGACACACACACAGAGAAGGAAAAAAAAAAAAAAGGAGGCCCGCTGTGTTATTGTCGTGCGCGCTGATCCCGACCAGCAAAGTCACGTTGCCCCCAGTGACTGATCCACTAACTCCAGCTGCAACAGCTGTAAAGTTTGGGGAAGTCCACAGTCACTGCAACTCCCTTTGAATGACGTTTAGGGCCCCACACCCTCCACCCAAAAACTGAGGCGAGGGGAAAACCTCCCCCCAGCCTTTAAAAAAAAAAAACAAAAAAAAAAAAAAAGAAAAAAGTTTTTACAACCCAAAAGGTGTTTTTGTTTTTGGTAAAGTTTCCTCTAATTAAGTTGTGTGTTTTCTTTTGTTTCATCTTAAGAACACATCTCAGAGTCATTAATTAATGCTGAGACACCCAGAGGATGCTGCCAAAAAGGACTTGCGAACCATGTTGATTACTTATTTGCCTGCTAACAATTCACGCCTCACTGGTGAACGTAGCTGGATAATGTCTTCTGAATACAACCTCCAGTGTCAAAAGAGGTGTGTGCGCGTGTGGTAGTGTTGATGATATTGATGGTATTCATGGCCAGGGATGACATGGCAGTAATTTACATTCTCTGTGCCCTGTTGGTGAGTGGTGGACGTGGGGGGGGGGGGGCACCGTGCAGTCTGTCCTCTCCTGCAGCAATTCACTGAGCAAATTTAAAGCCAAACGGAGCTATTTGCTGAGCAACAACCCTAATGTGCAGGGAGACAGAAAGTAACACATTAGTTACACAAGCGCTTCAATTCACAAGCACTTGAGGCAGGAATTCATTGTCGGTGCTTCAGCGCCGCGTGAACGTGTGAGGAGGAGGAGGAGGAGGAGAGTTTCCAAGCACACGGTGGTGCTGTGAAAATTATTTTTGTGAGATGGCCTTAAGCAATTTCCCCCAGTTTCCTATGGCGCTGTTGCTGTAAGACCTTTTCCTGATCAGACAGATGCTGCCAGTTGACACAAAAATGTTTATGAGGGTTGGTAGAAAACAGGCAGGGGGACAGAAGGAGAGACATAACCAGGGGAGACTGAGACGAAGGTATAATGATTCAGGGGGATGCTGTAAAGCATTATGGTAGGAAGAAATGTATAAACACAGATGTGCACGGACACACGCATACACAAGTAACCCACCTCCAAATGAACCTTTTACCACTGAACAAGCTTTTTCTTTTTTTTTTTGCTGTCAGACCAGAGGTAGCCCTTCCCAAAATAAGACTACACTATTTCATCGGGCAGTGGGCACCGGGTCAGCCAAGTGAGAGATGCTGGAATAGGTTACGTAAGTGAATCTCTAAAGGGAGTTTTATTTTTCAAGTGTTTTGTCAACATGAGCATCAGGTCAACTTGTCATAAATACCTTCCATACCCGCACCCACATCACCCTTTAATTAGATTACTGACAATTTCCTTTTGTTCATTTCCTCTCACACTCTTATATTTACACAGGATCCTAACCTATGTTAACTTCCATTATACATTCAGCAAACCTCGGAGGCTATTCAAATAGGAAAAAGTAGGCTGTTAATGGGGTTCATGCGAGTCCGTTTGTTTAGGCACCAGAAGAGGGCAGCACAGCAGCAGTAAAGAAAGCAAAAAGTCCATGTAGTCATGGCAATTCCTTTCCAAAAGTGCAGGAGTGAGAAAATGACATTTCATTACTGAGGCACTGTGAGCGCCCAAATGTCTCCAGTCACATTTCTCCATCACCTTGCCATGCTATTCTCATGTCAAATGAATCCCATCCCTTATACATTAACTGTTTATTGTACTGGAATCATGTTATCTCTCAGAGAAAGCCATCATAAACCCTTTCACTATATCAGTTTTAGGTTATAAAAGCTACACAGCCTGTTGTCACTGCTCTAACTGCAGCTGGATTAAAGCCCTTGCTCTTTACTCACTGCACATATTTGCCATGATGACATTATCAAGCCACACACCTCACATCTATGTGTACTGCTCAAGTTAAAAATAGTCATTAACTTCGTATATGCCCTGACATTCACGCGGAACTGGGAGCAAGATGAGTCATAACTGAAGGAAAATACCCGGCCATATCTTTCAGTAAAAAAAAAAAAACACGCCATGATTCCGGCCATAAATCCAGGGGACACTTCCTCATTTCACCTCTCTCAAATCGATTTCTTATTTTTCGACTTTGCAGAAGTTGGGGGACTGATTGCAAGTGGAATAGCCTGCGCTGAACCACTGTGGATCCTTTGCAGCACACAATGCATTTGTCATTGAGACATGCGTTTTGCAAGGCCGCCCCTCACCAAGACTGCTTTTGAATCCTTGAAATTCAATGAGCTCCAACTGACGCAATGACCTTGATCTTTATGTTAACTTCTAATAAATGTGCGGGTGCATCTTGGGGGGGCATTGAAGGCTGCTACTGAGGCAGCACAAAGCAGGATTTTCTTTGAAACGGCCGGATGTGTGCTGTGTTGTAAAGCCATTAAACTACATATGTGAATGCACTGCTTCATATAATGTGGATCAAATTAAATTCAGCCAGAGCTATCTGTCCATGTAGGTGCACTGTGGCTTCCTAACAGAAAACGTGCCCTTGCAAACTTAAAAAAAAAAAAAAAGGGCTTTATGTTTCACCCAGGGAGAGTGAGCAGTGCTGCAGAGATCGCTTTCATTTGGCAAGCAACATCTATGCACCACATGCATTGCACCGTGATACTGATGCACTTACACTGGGTGACTCAGTGGAAGAGCCAAGGCCTGGACACACTGCCTACACCGGAGATAGCTACTTTTCATAGTGGGGTCAAGATGCTGGCTAAAGGTGCCGCGCTGGGATTGGTACTTCATTTTCACTTTTCTCTCCTTTAGTGCCACACAGTGAAACGGGGTTTTGATCACACATTCCACTTTAGTCACTCATTGCAAGACATCTTTGAGCTGAGGGGAATTTTTAAACGCCAAAATTATAGTCTGTATATTTAGGAGCCATGCGCATGACTCCTGATGTGTAGGTGTTGGGTTATTTGTCAATTCTAGATACATACGGTCCTATAGGAGCACACGCATACACACACTTCATAGCACTATAAAGCAGCTGAAGACTCCTTGTTCTCACTGCATGCTGTTCCACTCTCAGAGGCTTTTTGCATGTGTGTGTTAGGTGTAAGGGACGCAGAGAGGATGAAAACTCAGAGAATTGACTCTACCACATTGTCTTCCATCATTATTTCAGATTCATCCCTCTTGTCTCCTCGTCTCTCCTCATCCCTTCTCCTTCATTTTGCTTCTCACAGAAAGAAAAGTCTTGATGAAGACCGACTTGTATCGCTGTCACTTTGTAATAGTCGACTGATCGAAAATAGCTCCCTAATTAGGCGACCTTTCCGTTACGGGTGACACTTGCACTTGTGGGCACGTGGATTTATCTTTTAAGGATATTAACACTGGCATAACACTGTGAAGTTGTAGGTTTGATTTTTCTTGTTTTGCTGAGGAAAAAAAGCACAATGGGTATGATTCACCACGGTGTCATGGTCACAGCACGAGGTTAAGAGAAAGTTCCAACAAATGTCACGGTCAGAGACAGACGGAGAGACAGACTTGGAGATGAAGAGAGAGATATAGATGCCTGTCGTGGATGTACACAAATAACCCTCCCCCCCGCCTCATACACACACACACACACACACACACACACACACACACACATTAAGTCTCCCCCCTGAGTCTCTCACACGTGCACGTGCACATGGGCCCGTGCACGCAGGCACACACAGCAGATTAGGGAAGCTGATTTATTGGTTGTAAAATGTTAATATAGCTATAAGCCGTGCTCATGAATTGTTAATTAAGGCCGTGGCAGACTCGTCACCTAAAATGTTAATGAGATGAGATTGCGAGAGGTGTCTGTGAGCTACTGAGCAAATACAACAGATGAGCTGAATCCACGAGACCCCCCCCCTCCACACACACACACACACACACTCTATAATAAGAAACGCTGAGGGCACCTGAGATTGGTCGTGCCCATTCAACCATGGAGTAATTAAATTAATGAATGGCGGTGTGAGAATTAACCGGTGTGATGGTGACTGATAGATATGATCCATTTATAGCCTCGCCCAGCCTATACATGTACGGACTCATCGGTGCTGGTTAAAGTATTCAGCTATTCTTATCTTTATATCTAAGAAGAGACAGAAGTCAGATTGGTTTTGTGGATGAGAGTGGATGGTTATAATTCTTTAATAATTCTTAATAACGTCTGCTTTGGACCGGCTATTCCTTTTGGTTGTTGTTCTCATGCTCTCATACTGTTTATTTACACGGTAGTGAAATACAGTATACTGAAAATGCTCATGTTTGAGTTGGGTGTCGTACATCTACATCCAGTTGTTGCTGTCGTTTTTACAGAGTGGTTTATCCATCGAGTGCCTTGTAGAGCGTTACTGTAGAGCTTTAGGGATGTAAACGTGGCTGTTGCCGTGCACGCAGCCCCATTCACATAACGATTTTCATGTAATATTGGCTTCGCTGAAAACTCAACATGGCTTTTGTCAGTCTCGAGATAAATGATCACAATCACATTTTATTCCACGCACTTCACACTCAGCTGGGCAATATCCCCACTCAAAGCAATGGGATTATGTGACTCCTTGTTGCTTCACATCACAATTACATCTAAACCGCCGAGCTCAGTGGAAACATCAAGCTTGTACCATGCACTGGTGGCCAACTGCTACTTATCACCGCCGCACAACATTTCGTAACAAGAGACCTTCTAAATGTATAGATCGAATATCCTACAAGAACACGCGGAATCTGCATCACCAAAATCCAGTAAAACACATGAGCGATTAATCTGCCTGATTATTCTCTCGATCCATCGTTAACTCTGTGAAATGCCAAGGGAAAAGTGAGAAGAGGCGCCCTGTACACAAAATACGGGTTTGAATGGCGGAAATCATTCACATCATCAGGTGCGACCAGCCAAACACTGCTCTCGTAGCTGTGAGATTGTGACAACATCATATTTTATGGCGATGATGGACCCCGATGGAGTCTAGACCCTGGCGGTGGAAGGACGGCTGAAGACCTGGACGTGATGAGGAGTGAACACCGCGATGAGCTCGATGCGGACGCTGAATGTTTTCCATTCGCGACAACGACAATGAAATGATCCCCAAAAAGAGTTGTCATTTTTCATGCAATCTTTTCAAACATTTCCCGGCATGCGGCTTCTAAATTGCGACAACTTTGCTGTTTTCGTCTTCTGCGACTGCTGGCCGAATCGGGGATTTGATACCGGAAAGAGTTAAATCGTGTACGACGGCCACTTGATCTTCCGCCGCAGTCGTGCGAGGACGTGGTCGCTTTAGGTCCAGTATGTGCCGGGAGGACCAATAGCTCTTTTAATATACTTCAGATAGATTAGAAAAAGACACCTTTCATAACCCTGCGTTTTGAACGGATTTGTCCTTACGGTAGATTGGACACGGACAAAAGATACCTGTGCTGCCTTTTAGACAGTTCTATAACTTCTCAGGGAGTTTTCATCAGCCAAAGAGCCACTCCATTAGCCGACCTCAACCGTTCACATTTCGTCCCTTTCATTTGTATATTTCTTTATCTTTCTATTCACCCGTCAGTCAGTCAGTCAGTCAGTCGCATGCCTCCGTTCTTGCGTAACTTAGTCAAGGACAACTCTGAATCAGATGAAGTGATAAGTGATGTAACCCTCTTTCAGACTTGGACCGTCGTTGTTCAGAGGGAACAAACACGTCTCCGTCTGTGCTTTTGTGTAAAAGTGCGAGGAAAGAAGTAACCCTGAGCTTTGGCTTGAATGCGACAGCATTTGTTGGAGAAGGGTTCAGGTTTCCAAAACGCCTGACGCACTCTCTCTCTCGAGTCGTTCATGTCGCCCCGAGCTTTAGCCGAGTGTGAATTCTTTTGGTGCGTAATTGCCATTTCAGCGTGGAGCGTCAACGGAATATTAAGGTTAATAGGTTGATGAATGGCTAATGTGATTTACAGATACACGTTTGACATTCTTTCCGGTGAGATCAGAAGAGTATCGATCCACAACGTCACGCCGCAGCGTGACTCGGAGCGATGCGCGTGTGTTCCTGTGTTGGGTGTATGGCGCGTGGGGCCGGCGGCGATGGCGTCAGCATAACATCAGAAGGGACCTGTGATGCTACGACTTAACCTTCCCACCATGTGAGTGCCCAGTGCCGCCGCTGTACAGATCCCCTCGGTGTCCCCACTCGCAGAACAAACAGTGACTGGATAGTTTAAAGGGCAGAGAAAATCTGGGCTTTATCTCACAGCTCCGTCTACAGCCGTTTGATCCGTTTCGTTACAGCTGTGTCTTTGGTCAAACTTTACTGTATGTGAATAATTAACGCTTATAGGCACAAGTACGTGGACCTGTGCCACATACATTTGTAGTCTAAGCGTGTTGCGTTGCAGCAAAACATGAATACAGAACAATAGAAAACACATTGTTACAATACAAATCCCATAAAGATTTTAAAAAGTGCCTGATCATTCATGAGTACACAACTGAATCTCACTTTACAAACAGTTTTAACTTGAGATAAAAGGGTCAGTGTCCTGATTCGTTTAGAGTTCTGTGGGTAAGGAGTTCCACACATCAGTCCCAAAACAACGGCTTTGGTTACTGAGCCAGAAACCCCCAGGGGCTTTATCACGTCACCGAGCACCTTAGGAGCCTGATTATTTAGCCATTTGTGGACAAGTCTACTTAGAGATGCTCCCATCAGTCGGAACGGTATATCACACAGACCTTGTTAAGCTGATCTTGGATCAGCAATGATGTGTTTCATCGTCAATTTCATTATAAGAGTAATTGTTCCCCCTATCAGCTACAGTCATTCAGACAACAGCGGGCTGCCAACTCAGTTTTTCGTCCCACAACAATCTCTGGCTTCACGTTACCTTACCAACCATTGGTCCCTTTGAGCAGTGTGGTTTGCTTAGTGGCCACTTATAGGTACACCTGTACAATCTAATGCAATCCAATCCAAACAGCTCAGCCATAAATTCCACCTTTACAAGAGAAATAATGTTCAGTTTTCATTATGGTGTTACTTTAACTATGTTTATTATTGAGGTTGTAGTTTGGTGTTGAACAGGACTGCATTATATTGAGAGGTGTTTCTGATTGTAAGTGTTTGCTGCTTCGAAACGACACATTATTGGCTGAGCTGTTGTACTGGATTGCATTAGATTGTATAGGTGAACCTCATAATATGGCCAAAAGGTGTATTTTAAAATTGGGAAAAGACAGCACTGGTGTGGGTTCAGCAGATTCCCTAGGTTGAGATATTGGAATCAGTACTGGGACTGAAAAAGTTGAACTGGTGAATCTTTGATAAAGCTTATAGCAGGGCTGACTCGGGTCCCTTAGTTATGCTGCTATAGGCCTAGACTGCCGGGAGACATCCCATGATGCACTGAGCTCCTCTTCTCCCTCTCCAACTGTACACACTCTTTAATTCACATTTTTATACCCATTATACCCATTAATGCTTGTTACTAACTTAACTATCTCTCTCTCTCTCTCTCTGGATCCCTATGTAGTTAGATACATGAAGTTATCCAGGGGGCTGATTTCTTTACTTTGGGTCGGACTCGGAGTCAAGCGTTTGGAAAGCTTTAGGAGGCTCGCTCCTCTAGCCCGATAAACATTGTTTAGCCTGAGTCGTCTCCTCTGTTGTAGAGACACATTGACCCATTAGTCAAAATTGCCACAATAATGAGAATATGACCCAGGTACCTGTTGTTGCTGTTGTTGAAAACCGCAGTATCTTTCAGAGTTGTGCCTCAGTCAAGACTTTGGCTGCCAGAAACTCCTCGGAGTGCAGGCGTTGCTGGCAATAAAGGCTCATCTGTAACACTGGAGACAGTGATTAGAGAGAGGGAATCAATAATACATGGTAAGGGACGGCTAATGTACCACAGGGACTGTCGGACAGACAGCATCGTCTCCGATACCCAGCCCACCGTCTCATATCCGCTGGTTTCAACACACAAAGTCAGACAGTGCCAGCGCACGAGGTATGAAAAGCAACAGGGGAAATAAAGGTGGAGGAAGAGAAAGGTTAGACAAATAGAGATAAAAGAGTTTGAAAGCACAGAAAAGGAACACGAGTAAAGCAAGAGGAAACTGAGGAGTGAAGAGACTCAAATTTAAAACCGTATGTCTGATTTGATTAAGAATTTCCTTTAATCATATGATCGCAAAGAAAATTATTTGACAACAGAGGAAGAAAAGCAAACCGCATCAGACAAACACAAGAAGCTCATTACAGAACACCTGTGTTCAAACGAGGGCCCCTTATCCTCGCACCAACCCCGATGTTTCAAAAATCAATAGGGGGCTGTGAATCCGGCCAAAATGAAATAAGTGTGCAAGCTATCTGGGAAATAAGATTGGCAGGCAGACAGAAGCGTGCCACCAGTCTCTGGGGACGGGTGCTCGCCAAGCGGTCTCTCATCCAGAGAGATTGGGGTTAATGCCTCCTCTGCATTAGCACGCTAGCACCACGCCACCAGCTGACCTCCGCTACAGAAATACTAGCTGCACAGACGCGAGAAGTATGAGAGAATGATGCTCTAATTAATCAGCGATTGGAACAACTGCATGCTTCCTCTTTTGAATGCCACCCACCCCCGCACACACACAGTATGCTGCGGCCCCCACCTTGCTCCCTCTTCATTACGCCCCCACCTCTCCGTCTCATTTCCAGGACTATTCATCATTAGGCTACAAACACAAAATGCACAAACATAGTTTACAGATTCAGACACAAAGACATTTGTCCGCACGAAGGGGCTGACGACTGGACACGGCTTCTGTCTGAATAAAACCTCATTACTAAATTGACTCTCCAGAAGCAGACTCATGCGCCGCAACGCCACAGGTTGCTCGTTACGGCTCGACTTTCCCCCCGCAGATAGGACCTCTACAGCGGCAGACCAGGCTCTTTTAGCTCTCTCATTCAACGTCGCCGCCTGTGACCTCCTGCCCATCATGACAGAAACACGGCAATGCAATGACTCATCAAGCAAATATACAAACTTTTTGTGTTTTCTGTCAGATAAAGTGTGTCTGAACACAGCATTTGGCTGTGGAATGTCTCCATTGTATCGCGGAGGCCGCAGACATTGGCACTGAGCAGGATGGGTGTTGGGAGCTGTGTATGCTGAGTTAATAGCAAAAGTGTTACCACGGAGACACGGGCGAAGTTACCGACATGTTCTGATTCTTAACCTTGACTCGGACTTTTGTATATAGGGGTCCATTGAGAAAGCGTGAGTTCACCTCACTGTGTTTTGTGTCTGTATTCAATGACAGTTTCTAAGCACAGCGTTTCAGAAAGCATACAACAGAGAGAGAAGACGAAATAGACTTTGACCAACATACAAGTTGTTTTGTATTAAGATCGCAGCTGCAACTACCAATTCATTCATCGACCGACTGCCACAAAACAGTGAATAATGGCCCTCATAATTTCCCAAAGCCCAAGGTGACATCATCAAATAGCTTGTGTTGTCTGACCAACAGTCCGAAACCCGATGATATTCAATTTACAATGACAGGAAACAGCCTCACATTTGAAAATGTGGAACCAGATAATTCTGGTCCATTTGCTTTAAAAATTACGATTAACTGATCATCAAAATAGTTGGCTGATTCGTTTTCTGTCACTCGGCTAATCTATTAATGAACTAAATGTTTCAACATTACAAATATTCAAACCCTTTTATGACTGAACCATTCCATGAAATGCAAATATTGTGGATGTCAGCCTTCAACCTGCTCTGGTATCTTTGGGAACTTTGAGACTAGAATTAAGATTAAAGCTCTCTGGGTTTTACAAATGGCTGCACAACATTAGTTTGTAATTGGAGAGAAATCATCTGGGCCTAGCCAATACGTCAGTCAAGATTAACTTATTGCACATATTGGTACTGGGGTGTGTGCCAGCTGATGTTTTTGTTAAATAGTTTGTCCACCAGAGAGTGCTGACAAGTTGAATTCTAGAATATAATGAAATAGAATGCGACTTTATCATCTACCAAGGAGCAGAATTGTCTTTGGCCCAACTGGCAGTTCAAACATGCCCATTACAACAACACCGCCAGTATGAATAAAGTAATAAAATCACAAAATGTGAGAAAAGCACCTTATAAAATATTTAATTTGAGTCTCTGAGAATTAAGCAAAAATGCGATTCTGTTGTGAAGTGTCACACTTAGTACATATCTTAGTCACAGCTCTTTAAAAAATTAATTTCAGGGATGTTTTATGTTTTGCCGGCTGATATATTATTTTTTTAAACTCTCAAATATCTAGCATTACCAGTTGCAAATTCAGTATTGGTCGGGCATTATTTGTAATTACTGACCCACCAGTGATTGGCCAGTGAGGCTTAAATGATTTTATTGATCAGTTGTCTCTTGGCTCCGTGTTGTTTTCAATCAATACACCATCAACTAATAATTTTACCACAAGGTAAAACAGGTTATTATTTTGTTTTGGCAAAATGTAGTTTCAGTTGTTCTCTATTTATTGGAGGCAACTTGTACAGAAGCAGGTGTGACAAGCCTGAGCGCAACTCTCTGACTTAAAGTGATTATGGCTGGTGAGTAACACCGTAGGAAGCGTGTGAGGTTGTCACAAACGGGCTGACTGGCACCTCGTCAAACGTTCATTCACCCCCCCCTCCCCGTCACCATGAGCCTTCTCAGCTGGGTTCTATGATTCATCATCTCACAGGCGAAGGAGGTTAAACTGTAAAGGGACGTTTGTCTGTGCCGGAGAGGACTCCCCCCTGACAGCCTCTGCTGAGCCTGGGATGACATTTTCATTTGACCCATAGCCAACATCCCTGTAATGAAATGCCATCAAAAAGCAATCTCCTAAAATAGGAAGGGATTTCAATTTGAGGCCGCCTATATTGATATGCAAAATATGTAAAAAAAAAAAAAAGCCTTTCAGTTAGATCAGTTTGATATTTGGGAGCCAGTGGAAGCCATGTGACGATGCCTTGGACTTGGATCTGCGTATGCCAGAATAAAATTATTCTAATGGGTAAGGACTCAAAGAGGACATTGTGAAAAGGAGGAAAAATATGAATCTGACATTCCATTTTATTGAGGATGTTTGTGAAATTGATTTCTCCTCCAGGGCATTTCAAACCTAAATCAATTATACAGTATATTTCCCATAATTGTTGCACAAGAAACCACAGTGCAACTTTAAGTCCATGAATCTGTTTTGCAGTAAAGTGTTAGAAGTAGATATTACTTGAGATAAGTGCTACTCAGCCACTGCGGTCTGAATAAGATGTTTTCTGTGACTGCCAGTTTTTCCTTCAAGTAAAAGAACTTATATTTACTACCTTGTCAGTCTCTTTGATGTGAAAATGGCTGACCTTAGGGCTGCAACACTATTATTTTCATTATGGCTCAATCTGCCAATTATTTTCTTGATTTGTCTAAAAAATGTTAAAAACAAAAGCAAAAAATGCTCCTTATTATTTCCCCTATCCAAGGTGATGTCTTCAAATGTCTGGCTTTGCCCAACCAATAGTTCTAAAGCTAAATATATTCAGTTTACTATCACAAAAGCTTAAAAAAATAGTTGGAACCAGCAACTGCTTGCATTTTTGCTTAAAAAAATGACTAAAACAATTATTGATAGTGAAGTTTTAACTCTTCTGAGAAAATATTCCTAGAATTATTGTTGCTTAACTCTCCTCCACCTTGGCATTACCTGAGCTTGTCTTTTCTGCTTCTTGGCTCACCAGGAGAATAATGTCCTTCCCTTCTCCAGTCAGGATTACTCAGTAATACACCTCATCTTGTCAAGACGAACTGTGTCTGGCTCCGTCACAGTCAAATTCCCAACACTTGGACACTTCACTCCACTGTGAATACACAATGAATGCATTCAAAACAGGGTTTTGGGGGTTTATTAAGAACATGTAATGCAGTCTAGTTACAAATCAACTGTGTATTAATTATACAGTATACTGATTAATTAGTAGTTGTAGAGCTCGACACATAGTGGGCTTTTGAGACTGATTGCAATATTTGAGAGTTTAGATAGACAAACATAACAATATATCATCCAATTTAATTTGAGCCAGATTTACCAAAATACATGACATAAACAAACGTTTATATCCCTTGTGATTAGGAATTGTCACCAAGACATGTACTGAGTTGAAAAATAAAGGCTCTTCTCACGTGTTCTTCACCAAGGCAGAAGTTCTGATAGTTTAAAGCACAACAGGTAGCTGCACAAGTGGACCATCAAGACAGAATTTCACCATTCATTTTATCTGCTGTGAAGGAAACTAACGGAGTGAATAAAAGGGGGAAACAATCAACAGCAGTTTTCGTTTAATCTTCAGTCCATGGACGGAACCAGATGAAAACATTACATGCTCTACTGTCACCGGAAGGTTTCATTTTCTACTGAGCCTTGGATGATATCTACCTTATTGCTGCTTCCCTCCTCCCCCACAGCCGGTGTAATGAGAGAATATTTCCCCAGAGTGTGAAAGCACATCCAAGCTGTACTTTTAGAAACTTTATTAAACCAACCTAACCAATTATTCTTGTGTTTGCCTACCTTCTGACGAGTGACGATCCATTCAATAAGGCTGGTAAATGTTAATGTAAAATTAATTTTCTGTTGAGTCTGTGATTAGTGATGTCTTTCGGGTTGCCAACAGTGCTGCCAACAATAGTTTCACATCTTCCGGCAGGGTTGGTTTAGCTGTATGAGTAGAGATATGAGATATTGGAGCAACAACGACAGAAATACCTCTGACTCAGAGGGACTGCATTTTAATACAAAAGCCTGGCAAGACTCCAGCTGGGGCAAAATCTTTTATTGAATTGCCCAGTTAGCCTGTGATCAAACACTTGTGTGTTTGGGTGGGAGATTGAGATCTATTTATCTTTTCAGAGGAAAGGGGAAAAAATACTAGGAGAAAAAAAATCAATCAGGCTTTAGAAATGAGACAACGTTGGCTGCAGGCGGAGAGAATCATCGTTCAAGAGAATCCCAAGGTTCCCTCACAAGTCGATTAGCTGCTGAGCAACACTTAGACTGGAGATGCAGGTGGCAGGAAAACTGTGGACACCTAATCACCCATCAGAAAGTCACAAGCTGCTTTCGCATTCATTTGTGAGAAGCTGCTGTTACCTATAGCAAAAGGATCTTGATGTCACGGTTTCACATGTGAAGGAAAGTCCTTATTCAGCTCTGTCACACAAGAAATGCTGTTTGTTGGTTGGTGTTTGGTGCTTCGATTAATTATTTAGCGGCGTTATTCAAGTATTTCACCACTTCATTGTTGGAAATACAAGCGTCACTGAGAGCATTAAGAAATGATAATTGTTTACTTTCAGGTACCTAGGTGCATATTACAGAGCAGATCTGTCACTCGTTCCTTCTGAATTTGTACTGTGAGCAAGCAAGTGGACATGATGAATTAATGTCTCTGGAGTTCAAAGCAAAAACCCTCCTAAATATAGCAATAAAAATATGTCTTACAGTGTGTGCAGCAACCACTTATAGTCATCTAAAACTCTGCAACCCTGTAGAGGACATAGATTTAAGCTAAAGCATGTAAAATGGTGTTTAGGAGTGATACTATACTGCATTATGGCTGCAAGGGATTACTCATGAGCGACAGGTTGAATTCGTTAGCTTAGATTATACACAGCATACAATATGTCTGTAAGTGGTGTTCTGCGAGTATGTTCTTTTTGTTTGTTCTTTAGCAACAACTTGGCAAAGGCAAAGCTATAAATGTATTTGTATGTTAAGGTGTGTTTCTGTGACGTTGATGTTTTGCCTTTTTATTAGAGCGCTTACAATAGAAAGGTGACAGGAAGTGAGGGGAGAGAGAGAGGGAGTGAGAGTGGGGAAGGACATGCAACAAATGTCCCCCACTGGACTCAAACTGGAGATGTTGCAATTTAATGGGCAGTTTCTAAAACCCAGATGGCACCAGTGGTCCATTTTTCCCATATTCTTTTATTGCCTAATGTTAGATCTACAACTAACCTTTCAAAATAAATCACTGGTCCTTTTTAAAGATCCCTAAAGGGGAAATTCATTATGAGAAATTACTTATATGACTAGCTGAAGATCATACTTGATTACACTGATTACACTTGTTGTGCATTTATGTTTGCAAGTGGTATAAAATACACATTTTGTAAGGAAAAGGTTGGCCAAAAGAACTTGAAAAATTTGTTTGTATAAAAGGCTTATTGCTTTGAGTTTCATTTGCAATCTTTCTGCTTTGAATGCCATCAAAAGTCCCTTAATAGCATAGTGTTGTAAAATAGAAAGTCACGCAACAATGAAATGTAAAATATATGCTAATTGTCTTTTGTTCTAAGCAGGATCTGGATGACAGTGGCCCACAGTGCCCACAACTTTATGTCTTATTCCAACCACAGTGACAGTAACATAGACTGTAAAAGCAAGTCCCAGTCAGTCATAAAACAACATCCATCAATCTGTTACTGGGTGAAAGGTGGAGTGGATCCACAAAACATTTCACCACCACAACAAAATACAGCAGCATTCAAAGCACTGCACTGAGGTCACTGTTACCTGCCATTATGTAAACTAAACATCAAGATTTTAGTCCGTTTTTGTTTCTTTTCTCATTTTCTCTGAATATAATTTCCATATCGTTAAGTGCTAAAGATTCTGTCCAAAGTCCAAAAATAAAAAAGATAACAAATGCAATAGCTAGAAGCGCCTTGAAATTAAGGATGGGGACATCATTATACAGTTTGATAGAGTCTGGCAAGCTGTAAAAAAAAAAGGAAGAAAGGTCTAAATCTTCAAACCTTTAGCCCACATTAGTCTTAGGAAAATTCACTCACAAGTCAGTTAGGACAGAAACACAATGGATTTTCATCATACACTAACCAATAACAAGTTTTAATTTATACAATTTCATACAAGGGATTCATGTGTGCATGGTAGATAGATTGTGAATTTTAAGGGCCATTAAATGGCCTTGGTGCTGAAAGACTTGGTTAACAGTGTCATAGTTCATCCATTTTAAAATGCAGATTGGGTGAATATATATATATTTTAAAGATTCATGAGGGTTTAATCCTACCCACAGGGCAAAGTAAGAGAAAGGAAAGAGTAGTTCTTCAGTAAAAGAGAAGCTCAGCCATTGTCATCTTAAAATAAACGTACAGCATATGATGTACTTGATGCCATGATGGCATTCCAAGGCTCCAGAGATCTGACAAGGAAACCCATCCACCCATACTTATTTTCTCATTAACAACTGTTGCTTTAACAAACTCAATTCGCACCTTCTCTGAACTCCCCTGCACAACCTGCTGTTACCAAGGTAACCGTGGGAGTCATCAGAGTGTAACGCACCACCAAAAGGAGCCTGAACCAAACATTGTGGTGCAAGGCCTTGAAGTCGATCACACCAACTGACTCAGAGTTTTAGGCTTGCGGCTTGTAGTGACAAAGGCTGCACATGTGAAGAGTTGAGAAGGAGTTTTAAAATGTGGGTGAGTATGACTTGAACAAGGTAGCCAGCGGCTGCAGAAAGGCTATACAGCTGATGTGATGAAGGCTAGGAAGATGCACCTCCCCGAGGGACATGAGGCACTGAAATGTATGGAGATAATTATTTCCTCCAGTCTTCCGGCCTGCCCCCCTGCCCCGGTCCTCTGTGTCCCATCTGTGACTGACCTCTGCTGCTCCCCAGATACTGTGTGTGTGTGTGTGACGTGTCTCAATATTCTTGGTCAGTAATTCATCGTTACCGATTAGCGGAAGATGTATAAAGCAAATCAGAAAGTGGTGAATTCAATTTGCTTGCAAATTGTTTCTATGTCATGATGTTACTAAAAATAATAAAATGTTCATTTAACTTGTCAGTTAACAATTATTTTCTAATTCATTATAATTATATTATAATATAATATTTATGAAAGAGTGACAGTAAATAAAAAAAGATTTTATTTAAATTTTAAGGTTTTTTTTTATTTTAAAAGGCTTTTATTGTAATTTTATTTTATTGCTTTTAATTATTTAATTCAATGTGTTATCTATCTTTTAAAAACAAAGTTATAGAGAATGTTGCCAGGAGCTTTCAAAGCTGCTGTCAACTACAACTTTGTTTTTCAAAGTATTTAGTCACCACAAAGTTTCCCAAAACCTCCTCGCAGAGGTTAAAATGTTCTGCTAGCTCAGTAGTTCAGGGTGTGTTTGATCGTGGTACTGTAAGCTAAGACTGACCCGCCGCTAACTTACTTATCCCACTGCTTTGCAGGAGGGTTTGGGTGGCACACAGTTCTCATCTGCCATAACAGGCAAATGTTAATGCAAGTGTCCCAATATACTAAAACTAAATACTAGTGTTGATGACAGCCCTTATAAATACTTTTTTTAATATAAACAATAGGCCAACAGGTGCATTCTGGTGCCCCCTCCACACACACAAAACCCTACGATAAACGCACTGTACACTACCTTCCCAGAACCGAAAATATTAAATGGCTTTCTTATGCTCTACCAATCCACAGCATACATATAATAAAAAAATTAATTGAAATATGCATTCACAAATTTAATGATTTCAATTAACAATCACGTCACAAAATGTTTTTATCTATTAATCAGTCAGTAATAATCTTCACTATGCTCATGTTTGCTCCCATTCCAGCATGATGAATCCCTATCCACTGAATGCCAGCAGCTCACACACTGGTTAAAAAACAGCACAACATCAAAACCAGTCCAAGCAAGTTGTGACGTCTTGAAGGGTGACTGGCATGAGGGTGCGGGGATGATGATATGCTTCCTAAGACGTGGCAGCGCTGTGAATATTTCCACCGGCGCGGGGTTGAAGGGTCATCCATCTTTTTGTGGAGACAGGAAGACAAATAGGGTGACACTCTCCTGTGAGTGGTTGTCAAACATCTCTCTCATCATTATTGAGCTGCCGGGGCTCAGCAACCCCATCAGCCCGTGTCACACTGCCAGCATTTTCACTCAACCGTGGTACGCAGGATCAACGGCAATAGATGAGAGCCTCTTCACAATGTGTGTGGAATCCCAACGAGAAGTTTGCCTCCAAGGGCTTGAACTTTAGTCAGCAACACTAAAAAGTTTGTTTCTTTGCTTCTTTGGGGTTTGGACTGTTGGTTGGACAAGACGAGACATTTGAAGACTTTGCATTGGGCTGTGGGAACCTGACATTATTCACTATTTTCTGAAGTTTAATACATCAAACCTTTAATCTATTAATCAAGAAAATGATGGTAAGATTAATAGCTAGTTTCAGCTTTTACGTGGCTGTCAATGTTTTGGACTTTTGGCCAGCCAAAATGAGCAATGTGGAGACATCACCTTGAGGGGCATTTCTTGACATTGCATTGACCAAACAGTTACTTGAATATTCTGAAAAGTAACAGTTTATTCAGTGCTGAAAATAAGGTTTAGTCGAAATCCCTCCATTTCTAGCCTTCTTGGTAATTGTTCCTCAGAGTGTGTATAAAAAAACAACGACTCAGGACTCCTGTGATACTCCCCCAAAACCCTGACCTTGTAGGAAATGAAAGGCAGAACGTGGCTAAGAATGGAATGAAGCTGTGAGGGTCGATCTAAGCAATCTGCCCATCAGTGGGCACTTCCTGCCATCCTAATCTGTGTTGTTTCTGCTTGGCTGCTCGGTGGAATCACCAGGTGCAAAGAAAACTCATTATCCCGCGTCCTGGTCTCGGCATACCTGACTGAATAGCAACTATGTTCGGCTTGGGTATTGATACTTTGACCCCGGCATTAATTGTGCATGACTTGTTGGGTGCCTGCACTGGGAGAGGGCGAGAGGTGTTCACTGGATCCTCTGCCCCTTGGCAACTGGTGGACAGCGTGGAAGGAGTACCAGGGGACTGAGGGGTGAGGGTTCATAAGTGCAGTACATGGGTCAGAGGAGATTGTGTCTTCTCTTCCACACATTGGTCACCCAATCTGTGCAACCAGAGTATGAGCCTCCTGTACTGGAGCACTAATACTGATATAGGTATCATTTATTGCTATAAATGAAATGCCTATTTATTCTTCAATAAGACTGACTCCACTGTGAAAGGCCAATAAAATTCATTAAGACAAAGAAGGCAATAACAATGCTTAGCTATTAAGCATGAGCCTTCGGAGGGAAGAGCCAAATACTGAAATGACTGTACTGTGGGCTCCGTGTGGATGTGTGTGCGTCTGTGTGTGCGCGTCTGTGTGTTTCTGTGTGTAGGCTTTTATGTATTTTGTGTGAGTGTGTGTGTGTTTGCGTCTGCAGCAAAGCCTAAGGAGCAGACACGGTCGCCCCTCGAGATTAGAGTGCAATAAAGGAGGATGAACGCATCCGGAAAGCTCCAGAATGCGCTCCAGACAACGCCTTACTGGAAATCAATCCGCTCGGTCAAGCCCCCTGCGTACTGGGTTTAAGTGGGAGTGATGGCAGGAGAAAAGGAGCCAAGTAAAGAAAGGGAGAGAGGGAGGGAGAAATGGAGGGGTGGGACTGACGGCGGGGAGGGAACGAGGTAGCCAAAATTAGTAGAAAGACTGAGTGAGAGGGCTGAAAGCATTATGGTCAGCTGCAGGGGTCAGGGTGAGCCGAAGGGACAAGAGGGCATGAAGGCTGCAGCTCGGCGTTGTTTGTGTTTTAGCACTCAGCGGCTGATGCTGAGAGTCATTGAATGGCCAGGCTCAAAACGCCAATATCTCTGCTAGTTTAATAGTGCACGCACACGGAGGTGAGTCCACTCTCTCGACTGGAGCCAAACAACAAGCAAGAGCAGGAAGAAAAAAAGGACCTTATTTTTCAGTTTTATGTAATCTTCCTGTGAAACATTCTTCCGCTCTCTTGTTCAAGTGTTTGCTGTGGTGGGGTTAAGAGAGCCAAAGGTTAACAATGCTGTCTGTAGTGCTGCAGTGTAACCTGGCAAGCACGTTGCAGGTTGACAAGAGTGCAATTTGCTCTCGCCTCATATCAGAACAGTGATCATTGTTCTCTGTCGTGAATGTGTCAGAGGTGTCAAATGTGCGAATTACACACTGATCGTGGCTTCGCTGTCACTGTGAAGTTTCCCACAAAGAAATAAAACACTATGAAGGAGTGGGTGCACATAAAAAAAGGAGGAATCTGTTGTGGAGGTGTCAAACACACACATACTGTACAAATACACAATAGAGTGTACAGTGTCGTCTCATTCCTTAGTCTTTATTGATGTGCCTTAATCACCAAGAGGACATAAGTGACAGATTTGTCTTGGTGACATTGGTGTACAGACATATTGATGACTTGAAGAGTTTCACACTGCGTACTGATGTCCTAAACACTGTACAAGGACAAGAGCAAAGGACTAATGGTTGGATAGTAAACTAGGTCTGAAACTAATGATTACTTTCAAAATGAAATAATTCATCCATTTTGTTAAAAACCATTAATCAGTTGATTTATCAAAAGATAATGTTGGTGTTTTCTATATTTTTCATGTCAACAAATCCCACCAAAGGACCAAATCCAACAAGTCTGTCTCTCAATGCTTTCTGACTTCCTTATACCATCTGCACTCGGCCTTAATCCCATTGGTTCCTACTGAAGATAAAATAAGTCACAAAATACATATACTTTCACTTTTGAAGTAATTTTCTAAAACATCTGGACACAGCAGTGTTTAGCAGATGTCACTTAAATTGTAGTAAATTGTGTATTTGTTTATTTTTCAGCTGTGGATTAAAACACATTTTACATTTTGTGCCTGAGTATTTACAGCGGCTGGATGGGGCATGTGGAAATGGCTCAATATAAACTACAGTGTGTGTGTTCATCGTAATGATGAAACCTGTCACCCAGTGCACTTCTTGCATTTATGAGTGTTTTTACAAAAAACTAAATTGGACAATTAACTTCTATGGCACAGAACTCCATCGAGCTTTGGCTACACTTTGATCAATTCATTTTTGTTTGGTATTTTCATGAGATTTGTTGACAATAAGGAAAAGCTAGAATATCAAATATAGAATATCACGTCTCAAACATCTGTGAAAAATTGTCCATTAAATGTTCCCAGAGCCCAAAGTGATCAAAAGAGAAAAGCAACAAATCCTCATATTTAAGAAGCTGGAACCAATAAATGTTTTGTTTTTTTGCTTGATAAATGACCAAAATGATTAGCTGATTAATTGTCTGTCCAAACATATATATATATATAGATATGTTGGTGAAATATATATATATATATGGTAAAAACTAAATGTATTTATGCAGCTGAGACGGTTACTGATTAATGCTTACAAATATATATATATATATACATACATCCAGACAAAATTATTTGCACAATGCAATATGATCAATAATGCTCCCTTTTTGTTGACTCGGTGTCTCCTGCAATACTGTGAGCGTCATCCCAGCACAAAGGATTGCAGTATTTGTTGCTTTTTAATTAAATTCCATGAGGCTGCTCCCCTACAATTTTATGGTCCCTAATGGATGATGAAATGTCAGTCTTGGCATTATGACAAATCACAGTAATCGGATCAATTGCCATACAAGAGCATTTCTACCTATGATGACTACTCGCCTTTCATGCCAGTTTGAAGTCTATTGCCATTTCATGGCCCTCCTGAGTACACACCTATATTAACTAAATGGCGAGAGTGGCCAGCTAATATTGTCAAGTATGTCATTGTTTTCTGGTAGTCAGTAAATATATATGTGAGGTGGAGATCTCATCATACTGACAAATAAAATACCAGAAGAGGATCAAACTGGTGTGGGGTAGAGATAAAGAATTTAAAGGAATAAGAAGCAAGTGAGTTAGCAAGTGTGTGTTAGAAATAAAGTGATCAATTATTCTCACATGCGCCACACTGGGGTTTATTCATAAGCCAAGCTGTTGCTTGTCATGTGGCCAGGGCCACTTAGAGCTCCCGGGAAAGAAATCATCCATGTCTCCATTTGAATAGAAAACCACATGTTGTCAAGTCAATACTTTGCTATTGAAATTGCAGACAAAGACTTCCCTGTAATGCAAGAAAGCTTGACCTTCAGCAAATCACAACTCTTTCAGTGTGCTGTCTGTCTGCCTGCTCTCATGTCTGTCGGCCTGAAAGCACAGGAAAATATATTTTAGACACAACCAAGGTCTTGGCTGTAGATTCAAGTTAAGTATCCAGAACTATTTCTGTGGTCAAACACATCTCACTTAGTCACGACCTCCTGATGCACACGTTTTACAATCGTACTACACTTCTACTCTACTCAAATAATAAAGGTGTTATATTTTATTTTACTGTTGCTCATGCACAGATTTGTAGTGTGCAGTTAGAGGGCAGCAGATGAGGGCTCGCTTCATCCTCCGGGCAAGAAAGATTAAGGAGCACGCTGTCTTTTGGAAAACTATGAAGTAAACATTTACCTTCGCCATGCTGTGTTTTCCTCCCAACACCCAGGTGACCGCAGCGCATCCCTGCACTGATCCCTTAAGCCCATCGCCTCTCTGCCCACAGCTGGTTTAATCACATATTCTAGGTATTCCTAAAGACACAGCGGAAGACAATGATCTGTCTGTGGCCAGTGGCTTGTATTGTATCTGGTACTTCTTATTTCACACTCCCCTCGGACTGAGTTCAGCCAGCTCGGCCGATGAGATGATTTGCTTGCGGCGGGAGCTTGGTGAAGAGCCTGGGGCGCGGCTGAGACATCAAACACCAAAGAAACGCTGATTGACAGAGAAGCACGAGAGCCTGTCATCAATCATTACCCCACCAGGACACACTGCTGGAATCCAGGCTATCAGAGATTTCTCGTCATGACTGCTGATTATTATTGCATTAAGAATCCATGGTCCGTGGTCAGACGGGGAACACATCGTTAATCTTTTGCAAATTTTAGTTTTCTTGTGTTTAGAATTAAACACAGAAGTGTCCAGCATGTTCGTTCTCAGCCGCAGCAACGCCCACGGCGAACGCAAATGTTTTAGGCGCTAACAGGGACAGACTTTAAAAAACAGCTTAAAACATTTAAAGGGCGACCAGGACAAATAAGAGTGTGATTGTGGTTTTGTGTCTCGATGAGGCTGAGACTGGCTAAGGAAAACCACCGGGTTCCGACGCCCTGCCATGGCCTCTTGACAGTCCACCCCCGCATAGCTAGGTAGCCACAAATGAGCTCATTTAAAACAAGGCTGTCGCTAAGGCAAGGCTAAAAGTCAGACAGCCAACTGTGATAAGTGTCAGACGTGTCAGAGTCCCCATTCGCATCCTCAGCCAGGGCACAGTTACTGCACACCTTTCACCTTCAAGTGCAATAAGGTACGTTTTCACAGAGGGCTGTGATTTTAGTGCGGGAAAGGGAAGATTCATTATTTTATTGATTGCTTTTTTCAAAGACATTGGCACTACTCTCGAAGTGTGGCACTGGGAATTTGTTGTCATAACAGATCTCTCTCTTCATTAATATTTTGATGGCTAAAAGTCCACTTTGTGATCCCAAAAACATGTCTTGTCTTTGCCAAAAAAACTATTTTTGTAGAGCTATTCCCAAAACAAACGTGTACAATGGCCAACAAATAAGTCAGATAGAAATTACACACAAAAACAATACACACAGGGCTTTATTTACGCTGTGAATACTGATAGTATCAAACATGCTGATTTGCTTGTGGAGGGTACATGGATGCATTGTGGGGACAAAATATTTTTGATTGAGAAAGTGATTTTGGACTGATGGATGTTAACCATGTCCCATAGTTTGTTTACCTGGCACACAAATTGACACAGTAATGAAGCGAATGAGCTGGAAACAAGAAGCCAAACACTGAGAAGTACAACTTGTTGGACCTGGACAATGGAGAGAGAGGGCAGCATCAACCCCCCCCCCTCCCTCCCAGGACTTTGCTATTGGACTTGATGGACCTTTGGACTTTGTCTACCTAGTCAATAGTGTTAAATAAACATTATATCTGTCCCTTTCGGTTTGTAAATATGTAAACTGAGGGATTTTTGTTTTGTTGAATTGATGAATTCTTAGAATATTCTGCTGCACCCTCCATTGTTGGTGTTGTATGTTATCGTATGTTTATAGCACTGTATCATTTAATGCAGGCCTTCCCAAACTTGGTTTCTCCCCGGGACACAAACTTTCAAAAATACATCACTGCCATAAAATCTCCATTTGCAAACTACTGACAAAGAACACAATAAATCCTGAATGCCTTGAATGGGACAGAGAGGATATTATCACTAAAAATCACTACTCATTTGCCAATACAAATGTAGCAAACTCATTACTGACTCTTCCACCATCAAAACAGTGTTGAAAAAACACTTTGCTGCCTAATCCGCAGTAGGGACAAGCCCGCGGGTCAGAGACAGAATGTCGGAATGAAAATCACGGCTAGCAGGATAGCTAATGCTCAACACGGACATATTTTCAGGTCCAGGTTTGGATGGGGAACAGCCCCACACACAGCACCTGAGACCAGCATACGAATTCACACATCATAATACTGTCATGCATTTTACTCTGAAACATTGGTGACAGAATGAAAAGGGGTCCGTGACCCAGTTTGGGTACCAAGTTTGAGGAAGACTGGTTTAATGTTTGAGTTATTAAAACGCATGTTGTTTTGCGTGCGTTCTTCACACTCTCACTATGGATCGTTTGGATTGAGACATGTGGATATACGTGGGTTATGTGTTCTCTCTCAGATCCCTTTCTGATCGGCTGTGGCTCCGGAGGTAGAGCGGTTTACCTTCAGTCCTAGGGTTAGTGGTCCAATTCCAGCTCCTGGGCAAGACACTGAACCCTAAAGTTGCCCCTTGGTGTCGTATGAGTGCCCTGTCCCTGACCAAGATAGGGCATGGGCACTTGGACTTGGTCCCCGGTCGCCGCATTGAAGGCTGACAAACGCTCCAGGCTGTCCTCAGGAGGAAGGATGGCAGGATGGGTTAAATGCAGAGGACGAGTTTCATCGTGGGACAAAACTGCATGTGTGTGTGAGTGTATCCTCATGTTTGACAATAAAAGACCGTAGCGATTGATGTTCTTAAACATATTTTATTTTTTAGATAATGATGATGATGATTCACCATCATCCAATTCATAACAGCTCTGCTTCAGGGTTCTGGAGCGCTGTAGAAATATATCTTCCTTAAACCTCCCGCTGAGTGTGCTCTACCAAAGGCATTTGGGGATGATATGATATAATATGTTATAAGGTCGAGTTATTTCAAGCACAAATTAATCAATTGTTTTAACAAATTAGCTTGTTTTTTCTCCACGGCACCTCCTGGGCTCCATGCTCTTTGCTAATATGCGTATGGGTAAAATTCCACTTTGTGACACTGTGACATGAGTTGTCCTCTATCTGAAGATCTTTTTTGCAGAGATACATTGAAAGATGATGAGACTGATGTGGAAAATGTGGTTATCTGTTTGGGAGGAAGTGCTCTCAGTTCAAGTATGATGCTCCTCGTGTTTTTGACCTGCTATGAAATACAGATTCTGACAGGACGAGATTATTCCATGTGCCACAGAGGTATAGTTAGCTCTTCCTCATCAATAACGTGTGTCTGACACTATTCCCAACATTTCAGATAAAACTGCACATTTGTCTGACATTTCAGTGTTCACTGCAATTTAGCATGTTTCATTTCCACATCGCCCCTTCCTGCTTTCTCAATATACTGTCATTCGGAAGAATTATTTTCATCTGTTTGCTTTACTTTGGCAACAAGCCACTTGATAAGTCCAAACAGAATGTCCTGTCGCCGAGTGAAAGTGTGATGAAGGGAGCCTTTTACCTTCCCAGCGTTTTCATGCTTGTCTGCTTCCCAGAAAACAACAACCGCAAAGAATCAACTCATGAGTCTAATTAGAGCCACAACGTGCTAACAATGGCTGCTCTGTGAGATATCAAGAGACGTTTTGGCAGCCATGCCATGATATTTATATTATATTATATTTATATACCAATTTATTTATCTATCTTATTTTTTCTTCTCGGAGGACATGCTTGCAAGGTTGTAACGCAGCAAATTAGCAGCCAGAGCGAGCAAAAGGTGACATGGTGTATCCAATTAAAAGTAGGGAAATGATCACGATATGGCTGAAGAGAAAGCAAACACTCACCGCTGATTTGAACAAACACTGGCCTCATCTTTGGGATTGCCAGCTCAGTATGACAAAAATAATAGCACTCAGTATCCTTTGCCTCATGTCCTGATGTCAGAGATCCAGAGCTTCTAGTAGCAAAATGCCACTTTCTTTCTAATTCAGTGCACACAATGGGATAAGTGTTGTATTCATTTTGCTATTGATTATTCAAACGCCAGGGCTTTAGAGCCTGAAGTCAGTGGCTGGTCTAGATATATCACAAAAAATATCAGACTGTGAGGAGGAGCATTTCTTGAGAAACTTTTTTTTCCCCTCCTAACTGTGTGTGTTTGTGTGTTTGTCTCTAATATGTGCCGAACTGGAGCACAAATTGAGGCCGTGTGTATGTGTGTGCATATGTGTGTACTCTCCTGCTCCCCTGCTGACAGTGTGTGGGTGATGGATGGCAGTTGTGCGTACCGCCTGTTATGTCACACAGAGATAACTCACGCACGCACACACACACACACACACACACACACACACACACGGCTAGCAGTTTGGATAGCTAGTTTCATTACACGGACATAACCAGGATGACAGTGCTCTCTAATGGAGCATGCTAACGCTGTGTCACACTCTACCCTTCTGCATATTCCCACTAATCTGGACATATCCGCCTCCAAGCATGCTGATTTGTTGCTAATGAGACAAGCCTATCCTACTTTGCTTAAACAAGGAAACATTTCAACAGTGTATATTAACAGTTTCTCCTCTCTCTGTTGCAGATATAACATAGATACAATATAATACATACAATGTTGTCAAATCAAATGATTAAAACAACACATCTTCATCCAATACATACATTTGATAACCCCTTTCATGTAGTCATTTATCGAACGTCTCCTTCACTGCCTTTGAGATGTAGTAAACAGCTACTTCCCCCTGTTGCATCTGCACATTGTGGTTTTGACGGATGGAGTCCCAGCTGCAGGGACACGCAGATTGAAGCTAGAAACCTGGGCATCTTATTTTGTTTGCATATCCTCTGGGCGTCTCGGGGGTTAGATTGAGGCAAAGTAGGATGAAGCTTCCCCTGCCACCTCCAAGTAAATATCAAGAATCTGGTTGCAGTGTATATAGAGAGTATTGCACACAGTCAAAAACTACACCAGTGAGTGTTCAGCAGTTTTTATGTCTACATCTTAAATCTATTTACTTTTTACTAACTCGTCATTGGACTGGACTCACTGTAAGAGTTATGATGTAGTTCTTCTTCAGAGAAGCAAGTACTTGGGCACATTTTGGATTTGATAACTATTAAAATTAATTCGCTTTGCGAGACAAAGGTGAAGTAACTACGCCATCACCCAGTCACCCAGGGACTAATGTCAGCGGAGTGGAGCAATGAAATTTGGCACAAGCAAACAAGCCGACCAACCAACACACACTGCAACACTTTAAAAAACTTCAGTCAACTCTGGTCCACAGTCTGTCTCAATAGGACTTGTTCCCCTACAGAGTTGGATAATGATGGGTTTCACCGGTGCTATAGCACTGCTGAGGACATTACATTAGTAACAGCACAGCGAAGCGCTCTGCTTTTCCCCCGTTCTTTCTCCCCCTTACTCCAGAACATACGGACCAACCCCCTGCTTTTCAAAAGAGATTGAGCCAGAGATTTTGGCCAGAAAAATACTATTCTTCTGGACATCAAGACCAGTTAGGTTTACTGCAGTAATGTTTCCTGTTGAAATTCAGTGGACTAAGGACAGGAGGGAATGGTTTGGAGTAAGAGGCTGAAACTACTGATGTGCCCCCTTTATTTACTGAAGCAAGAACTGGTTTTGAATTGAAAAAAAAACACTAAATCAAACTGTGCTATCCCATTCTTACTTCTAATGTCATGCCTCTAAGATCACAACCTGACAATGTCGCGATGTATGCAATATAAAGATATAGGCCACCAAAAGAGAGTGTAAGTGACAGCTGAATGGCCGGTTTCTGCTCCAGATTCGTAATGTAATAATCCTTTTTCAGCTGCCTCCACTGAACACCATTTCCCACAAGCCAAGACCTTTTGTGAGTTGAACATCACCAGCTCAACATAAGAGGCCAGTCCAGCGGCTGTACTGTAGAAGAAAGTGGGGGTGAATATCACGTTATTTTCATTGTGGATTAACCAATGAATCGTCTTGTATATAAAATGTCAGAAAATGGTTAAACGTTACATTCACAATTATCAAGATTTCCAGGTCATAAAATGGATTGTTTGTCCAACCAACAATAACCAGAGATATTCAGTTTGAGACCAAGTAAGACAATGAAAATGCCAAATCTTTACATTTAAGAAGCTTTAACTAAGAAATGCTTGGAAAAGAAAAGTAGTTTTTGATTCATTTTCTGTCAGTTTTCTAATCGATCATGTATGTGGAACATGCCAACAGCTAATATGACACCGTTCTCGCTCTTTTAAAAGTTAACAGAAGCTGCTGTATTTGCTTTTTTGTATGCTAACAAAACAATTGTTGTTTTACTTTGTTCAAATCAGGAATGGTTGGAATTCTGACAGTAAGTGCTGTAGTAGACAATCATTTTGTGATACTCTGTTGGGCTTTGGCTTTGCTTCCTGTTTTGTTTTGAAAGTCTGCTTGTCTTGTCTCTATTGTTCCTGCCCTCGTGTGTCATTTACTGGCCACACCTGTTCCCCAGTGCTCACCTGCCTCTGATTCCCTCGTTAGTGCCTTTCCTATAAATACCGGTTCCCTTCATTTGTTCTATGTCGATTCATATTGTTTGCTATGTGCGCAGGTCCCGGGTCCCTGTTATGTGGTCCCTGTGTCGCACGTGAGCTAATCTAATATTTCTTATACACTGAATGCTTCCACTCTGCCTGTGCTGTCTGCGTTTGAGTCCTTTCCCCTGCTGCCTGTACTTCGCACGCCATGACACATTTATCTCTGGAAAAAATTAAACATGTTAATGGTGTTTACTATCCGTATTCTGAGAGACGAAGGAACCCCTCAGTGAGAGATTGCGTTGAGTTACAGCAGCTAGCCTGGAGGTGATGTCGGGACAGGTTTATGTCACTGATCCAGGAACAGTAGTGATGTCAAAATCAAATGATCCACTGGGCTGACGTTGTGGAATAGATTACCTTTCATTTCTCATCCAAGACGACTGCTCTGTTCCACTGGTTTGTGTGGGGCCCCCACCATTTAAACACCACGGTGCCGCATGTGAGCCGTTCAGGTCACATGGAAGCCCTGGAAGTCGTTAGTCACGTGAATTAAAGCGTGATTGGGTGTGAAACCATCTGAGAAGGGGCTGTCAGGATGGCATAATATATCCTGCAATTTAAAACATACTCCTGTGGATGGTTTAATTTTGACTTGTTATAACTGAATCATGCCTTTTTTTCTTATCAAAATGTCTTATTAAAATACTCCTTGATGAAACATCTTAATATTCTCTTCTAGCACAGAGATGCTGCTTTCAGTAATGCATAAAAAGGTACAAGGAGGAGATGCTAGACTAAAGGTGTGATGGGAATATTTCCTCTGGCATATTTACCTGGCATCTTCATTGAAAGCAATTTAAACCAGAGCTTATTGTGACTGTGCTGTATGGTTGAGCGGCTTTCACGCCTTATTTTCATTTGAGCGGTCGTGAGCCTGCGTACGTTCACACCTGACTGTTTACATGTTCTGTTCGTGTGTGCGCATGAGTTTGTGCATATATGAATGTGTCGGGGTATCTTTTGATAGAGTGACTGGAAATAGACGCTGACCTTTAGAAAATGTGATGGATGAGTGCGTTGGATGCAGAATACTAAGTTAAGCACCAGCCCCTGTTGGCTTATAGCTTAAGGTCACCGCGCAGTGACAGAAATGGGGAGGAGGAAAAAAAAAAAGACAATTCATCTCATTGTGGCCTGAACCTTTGATCCCTCATCACAACTCTCTGTCTCGGTCTCCTTGTGTTTTTGCGCAGCCAGACATGTCACGACGAATTAGGCAAACTCACTCGCCAGTAATTGGTTTCTGGGGAAAGGTTTTTAGGCTGACATTAGGAAAAGGGTGGCTTCCTTCTCTTGTTAATTGAGTCTGTGGTTAGAGTCAAAGAACATGGCAGAGATGTTCCTCCATACTGAACAATGGCATTATGAGTACCTGCACTTAAAAACTTTCTGCTTCACTTTGTCAGGTCATTGAAAACTTGTCCAGCCTGCCACCGTGTTCTGTGAGGATTTGTATATATCATTACGAAGGAAGATTAAAGGATAATGGGTTGAATGAAAGCGGTTGTACCTCCTGATGCGATTGCAGACAATTTGCTCGGAATAATGTCGAGCCGTTGTGCCATGCTGGATGGTTTAAACTTTATCTTGTCAATGTCTTTTTGATGCATTGACCCTCCAAGGCGGGGGGACCAAGTTGTTGGCAAGAGAGAGAAAAGATGACGCCCACGCTAATGTGTTTGCACATGTGTGCTCATTATGAATTCATTATGGGGAGCAAGCTCACAGATATTGACTCACTAAATAAAATTCTAATTGCAAAAATGTACTGAAGGCAGGTCTCAAGCGGCATCAGTGAGAATCTGTCTCTGTGCCAGTAAATGCGTAGATGTGGGTGTGCTTTCAATGCAATGTGTGACTGTCTAATCTAGAGTCACAATTTGCTGGTGTGTCTGTTTTATGTGCATAAACAGAGAGACACAAGCTCTGCAACCACATTGGCAATATTTGATACAAAGCTGTACCAATTCAGCCTGAACAAAAAATACAGTTTGTAGAGTCGGTTAAACTAACACACAAAGTACAGGTGGGATCAATTCACCCACCATTACACAGTTGAATCCACAGTAGTGTTGCTCCTGGGTCGACCCCATCGAAGACAACTGGCCAACAAGTTTTTCTACTTAACGAACAGAGTAGGTTGTTTGTCAGCGCCTTCCAAAAATGATTTATATGGCCCTTGAGGTATAGTTAGGTTTACGAAACGGTTCCTATTTTTGAGAATGCACACACTGAAAGATACGAGTTTCAGTACAAATCCATCAAACTTGCATGTCTTACTTGCCTTTTTGTATACCGTGCTTTCTTTCCCAAACATTTTGGGCTTCCTTGCCTTCATCGGGGCGACGAAGATAGGCTTGGGCAACAAACACTACTTCTTAGAGGTGGAACAATTACTTGATTAAATAATTTGTCAACAGAAAACTAATTGGCAACTGTTGTTTTGATAAGCGAGTTTTTGTTGCGAGTGACCTACACACACGCGGTGCCTGAACGCAACCTGTGTGTGCATGAACACAATGTGGGCTATGAAATGTAATGGGCATTCTGACATTTTATGGCCAAAAAAATGAAGTGATTAAGCAATGATCTATAGATTTGTCAAACAGGGAAATATCAACTTCATGGTTAAAGGGAACTCATGTTGACTGACGGCAACTCTTCTCTCTGGTGTTGAAATAATGTGCATTTGGCTGAGTTATACTGTAAGGTAACAAAAATCAACTTACAACGAAGGTTAAGGTCATGTACCTTTATGCTTTTACACTCCAAAAGGTACAACCTATTTTGCAGAGAGTGTGTTAATGTGCATGTATTATGTTATATTTGAGTTCATGCCTCAAGTCTTCACACATTCTCACCGTGAATAAGTTCCAGATTGTGAAGAGATGTAAAAGCAGAACCTTGATGGTGATGTTTATTGTCTCTAGTGCTATTATATAACCCTTTCTCTCTTTCATTGCCGTTTATTTGCTACGAGCTCAATTTTCAGACATCATCATACTCGACATCTGGGAAACAGTAAAGCCACTGTCACCCCTCAGCTCATCAGTGTAAAATGGGCATCGACCACATTCGTTATGACACCATCTCCTTTCCTGTGAGTGGAGTGGAGGGAAGTGGTGGGATCACAGACTCCTCCGTGGAGTGAGTGCGTTCGGCGGCTTTGGAGATGCTGCCATATTGCCGTTTGATAGAATGATGGGTGGGTAAGTTCTCAGAATCAGACAATGGCTGGTGAGACACGGTGCTCGTCAGGAATTACAGGCTCTCATTTTGTTCTGGGTGGGCTGGTGTGCTTTGAATGGTAATTGCAGGCAGAAATGTGGGCTGCATGTCTGGTGATATTGGCATCAGCTGGGTGAAACATGAACTCTAAGGGCATCATGAAATAAATATGTGCGTGCAACAGAAAGTGAAATCACGCATCCATTTCCAGGAAAAGTAGAGTAAATCAGTATAGAGGTGATAGCTTTAGGCCTTCAACAAGGATTTCTTGTTTTAGCATCGTTCCTGTTTCTTGTTAAATTTTTTTTTCCACTTGAATGGTGAGAAAGTTCTTTTCCCTGACTAGATTTACCTTTTACCTTCCAATAGGAAACGACTGCAGGCTGAACAGAAATGTGTGGGATAGTTTGCTTCCTATTGTAAGTAGGAATAGTGAGAGGTGGCATTGTTATTAAACCACGGTGCATTCAGGGTCAACCCATTTACTCAGGTTATTTTGAGCTCTCAGGCTGCGGCACGATTGGTCAAGCGTGGGTTACAGCCATAGCTGGAGCCCATATCTTTGACAGCCCTATTTTATTTTGAAACGCGCAATGCTGTTATCACTCCCATATCTTCTTTGATGATGATGCTGATGTGGTGGCGACACTCAAGATGGAATACATTTAGTTTTGATGAATCCTGGCGGAGGTTGGTCCTCAGTAGATTTGGTAGTTTAAAATTGTAATGCTATTGCTGTTCGCTTGAGTAAATATGAAACAATGGCTCTCCATTAAACCTGATTTTAAATGTCACAATTTCAAGCTGTGTGAGCAGCAGATTTCGTCCAGTCTGACACCATTTTGAACACGTAAGTCCCAACCTTCACTGTTAGACATTTGTCTTTTCTACAGTTACTAACTGTATTCCACCTAGTACAATACTGCTAATCCTCCTTCCACTAAATAACTATACAATATATTTCATCGTGGGAAGTGATTTGTTTTTTGGGATTTAAGTAACTTTATTGAAACCCTGTTTGTTTATCAAGAGACTCCACATGGGATCCTGACCCCAAGGTTGGGAAAATATAAAGTTTTTTATAGTGTCATCATCACGATTTTCCATGAAAACATTATTAAACCTTCATTAATCAAATTCATTAGCCTGCTTCTTTGTCTATGTTTGGAAATATCAGATCTGATGCTCTCATGCACTTGTCGTATAAGATCCTCTTAATTATTGTGTACATACTTAATCCATTTCAGAATTAAATATGTCTCCGGTTCAGCGTTTCGCTTTTGCATCTAAGATCTGCTTTCTGATTTATGTTTGGATTCTGGCCTGGACCTTGGCTTTCTCATCCGATTCCTGCTGCTTCTCATTGAAGAGTTTATGCCTTGTATCTTCTGTGTGTTAAATCACAGAAGTCTAATGAACATTAAGAGAATATAAAAGTTTGCAAAGCTAACAATGGCTGGCTATAAAATGGATGCTTACACGTGGCTCGCAGGATGTTCAGAAACATGGAGTTAAGATGGGACCTCTGACTGCCTTTGTGCATCTCTTCACGTGTAATAGCAGCACCCTGAAAAGACTTTTAGACCCTCAATTAGTTTTTAATAAGCGAAGAAGTCATTGTGAGGTAATCTATGGTCTCAGTAGATTACTCCAGTATTACACTCATTTTTTAAACCTCAGCTGTGCTGAATGATAGCTGCATCTGAGAAGCCAGAGCCCAAAACACACGAGCTCAAATGGTGATCTGACAGGCATTTCCCAGAACTAATGTGTGTATTTGTTTGTATGCGAGTGTTTGGGTGGTTGCAGTGGCAGTTGGAATAAGTGTGCGTGCCTTTCTGCAAGCAAACACCAATGTGGTTGGCTGTGTTAAACTAAGTGGGATCCGTTTCAGTGTTGACGGTAAAGCCTGGTTTCATGTAGCAACTCCAAATTGCTGCCAGTCCATCCATGAAGCTGGTAGCAAACAGTAGTCATGGTGTGATGATAAACATGAATGAGGAACAGGGTTTTTGCAGAGGCTGTGTGGAGGGAGAGAGACAGAGGGAGTGAGAGAGCCAGACATCTACAGTGATTTGTATGTGGGGAAGGACCATCCTCTGAAGGTGACCAAGCTGCGGTGTGATAGAATAGCTTTGCTTTTTAATCAAGATGCGTACAGCATCGCATTGCCCTGAGATTTATTGCTGAATTGCTTTCAGTCAGAGTTACCTGAAGGAAAGCGCCATTCTATTCTCGCTGCCAAGAGGCAACAGGGAGCCAAAGTTAGTGGGATGTTTTTAAAACGAACTCTTAATTCTGATGTATTTCTTATTTCTAAAGGTAGCTTTTAGTCCGACCGAGCATCTGAGCACCTAAATGTAACGCATAAAACAAATTGGACCGCAGCTCTGATTAAATGTATTAAATTGTATTTTTTTTTTTTGTTGATCATCAAGTGTTGCTCCTGAATCTGCCTTTAAACTAACAGGCGGCGGCTGAGAACTCGCATAACTTATGTCACACTTAGTTATTGAATCCACAATCTTCGCCAAGTGAAGCAGTTATAGGGCTTTCAGCTCCAGCTGTAATATAAGTCAATAGTTTATCTCCCTATCTCTCCTCATTAGTGTAATCTCCAGGCTACCACACTGCAGATTATTGTTTTGTTTTGGAAGATTGTGATCTCCTAAGCACTTTGGGAGGGCCATTAAAGTACCATTTCCTTTACCAGAATCCCTCTTCGAGTCGGTTTGAATTCTGGTTGCTGGATGTTTTTATGTTTATAGTCAGAGAATGCAGTGTTGTGTTGTGTTGTGGAAGGCAGTGAATTTTCCTTTATGTGTGGGATGGTGGAAGGTTTTTTTCAGCATAGGCAACCATAACACTTTAAGCAATGTATTGACGGCATATATCTTGCTTTAGAGAAGTCGCTCAGGATATTTCACATGCTCATGAGATTATATTGTATATGTTTACACACCATAAATCTGATCATTGTTCTTAATTACGGCAATGATGGGTTTATATGATTGCTTGTATGCCCTCAAGTGAACAGACTACTGGGAAATAAGGATTATTAATTGTGCTCTTACTACTTAACACTCAATGTGGCAGTATCCGCAAGCTGTGGTGTTTGCTTTACAAAAGGCAAGTAAAAACAGTGATTAATGCTGTATTAGGAGCAAAAATAAGCAGAAATGAATTGCTATAAATCTGCTATGGTTGTATGCCTTTTTCCATGCATATCATTGTTGCCATTTTGTGGTTCAGCATGTTGCCACTAGAGCTCACTCTTAAGCAGAACAATACACTTGGTGAGTGTTAATCTTATTCTTTCCAGCCTCTAAATCAGTACTACACCCTGTTTCCTTTACATATCTGCTTACACATGGAGAAGCATTTATACATTTGGCAATATGATTCCTCCCTACTATATTTGGATCCATTTAATAGCACTCCTGCTACTTTAATGTACCTATTAGGCTTAGTGCTTTGTAACCCTTTACTCCCCATGTTTGACTGCAGTGTTATACTAGATTATTTCTGTAGCCTTTGCTGAAAAGTTTCTATCCCCAGAGGTTGTTTTTTGTTTTCTTTGTCATCTTTACAAAGCTAGTCCAATAAACCTGAGTCACGTCTCTGCAAATGACTTACTAAGCCTCTTAAAGTTTAATTATTTGTGTTGCTGCATTTGAAGCGTAGACAATCTTTGATTTCTCCATCCAGTCATGCTGATGATGCAGCTCCAAAACAATTAATATAATAAAAAGCAACACACATACTGACACTCCCCAGGTACATGCTGTTGCTTTTTGTGTAGACAGGTGTATGTTTGTGAATTCAGGTGCAGTCTTTGCAGTTGGACAGGGACACCATGGGAAACGGAACAAAGACGAGCAAGCCTCGACACTTCTGAGCCAGAAAGAGCCACTCTGTCAGGAAAGTAATATGACAAGTGTTCACTTTTGCCATCACAAGACCCAGGGAAACGATCCCTTGTTACAAGGCGGTGGCAAGTTCAGGCAACAAAAGTCAGGTAAATTGACAAGACAGTGAAGAGAGAATGACTTGAAAGCGGTTTACAGAGAGTTAAAAAAAAAAAAAAACACCCAGGGGACAGTGTGGGTAGCAGGAGAGAAAGTGGGTGAGAGATAGACTTAGAGAAGAGTAATAATGAAGAATGAGAGTAAGTGGGAGGGAGCTGTCAAACCAGAAAGAAGGTGATCAAGTAGGTGTGCGGCTCAGAGGGAGTTAGGGGAATGGAGGGACAAGGTTGGTGAGAAAAAGGCGAGGAGCGACTGTTTTAATAACTTCGACTTACCACAGGTCAATTGAGACAAAATCTCCCCAAACACACAGGTGCCTTAATAAAAGCCTTGCACATCACATTCAATAACTCACCATGAAACGCCAATGAAAGCTGCAAGGGCTGTGACAGACATATGAACCAATATATGGATCTGCCCACCTCCATAAGGGCTGGCGTCACAGTTACGAAGAAGCTTTATTAGTTCTTATTAGGCTAGGTTAATGGATCCCACTGCTGTTACAAATTGCGGGGACATGAGGCTGAGCATGGATATTTTCCAGTCGTCACAATCCTCTATTGCTCCCGGGTGAGTAGAGCTCTGTGTTTGACGTAGGCTGTATATATGTATATATATATATATATATATATATATATATATATATATATATATGTATATATATATATATATATATGTATATATACTGTGATAGCATGGTAACCACAGAAGCTGTCAATCGCAAGACAAAAAATATTCTTGCAGAGCCCAGTATATCCATCCCTACTCTATTTTTACAGGCAAAGACAGAAACGGAAGCACAACCAGTAGAAGCAGCAAATGCAAGAATTTCTAAAGATGAACTCACAATCTACGTGTTGCTCTTGTTGACAATCGGCATGGTTTTCTCTGGTGATTAGACCTTTACTCAGGGGTGGAGGTTCCTCCACAAGCTCCCTTGCTCCCTTGACCCCTCCCCCCCCACACATATACACACATCATGACTATTTCATCAACTCACCTTTAATTAAAGATGAGAGGCCTTGACTTTACTTCCACCAGCACTCAGTATCACCTTGAAATCTGAGCAGTGGGCCAGATCGTGATGAGCCCTGCTGGCAGGATCAGTCCACATATTTAAAAATGTGGTTTCAGATTTGATTCTCTCAATCACAGTTGGGGGATACGACATTGTTTTTGTAAAGCAGTGAGCGATAACTGATTTTCTGGGAAACGTAGTGAAAAATGGCCTAATAAAAGCATTGACACAGTCAAATTTCTGGGAAATATACTGTATATTACAATTAAGATTAATGGCATTCTAACAAATGCATGATGCAGCCTGGATGACATTTTCTATAATAAAACATAACTTATTGAGCGCATAATGTTTTTCATTTCATATAAAGTCAGCCCATGAAGGAACACAAAGGAAGAATTGTTGCATGTAAAAACAGAGATAGTGTGAAAGTTTCTAATTATGTCATTATTTTACAGAGACAACAATACACTAATAATGGTGTCATTCTACAACTACTACAGCAAAATTATAAATAAAGCATGGCGTACTGAAGAAGGGTGTATTGCGTTTTAATGGTGATGGAGGTCCCCAGTGTTGGCATCGGGATACATTATTCAGTTTGAACATGGATTTTGAAACGTACCTTATTGTACCAGATGTACCTACACTAGATCATTAAACAGAAATCCTCCGAAGCTGTGGAGCAAATTAAAGTAAGAAAATGGCCGGTTACTGTTTGGTCAACCTAAAACACATTAAAAAATAAATCAACATGTTGATTTTAGCTGAAACAACTAGTTAAAAATACCAAAGCTCCAGTTCCAGCTTCTCATTTGTGAGAATGTGCTGCTTTTCTTTGTCTTATGTGATTGTAAACTGAGTATCTTTGGGTTGTGGACTGTTGACTGGACAAAGTAAGCAATTTAAATGCCACTGTAAGGACATTTTAATTACCCTTTTTAAAAATTATTTTTCAACTTTATAGGCCAAACATTTAATTAGTTAATCATGGAGATACTCAGCCGATTAATCAATGAAAGCACCGTAATTTATAGATATGCAACACTTGCATAGATCTAGTGGTAAAGATGTTTTCGAATGAAAGTTCAAAGTGCACAAAAAAGCTCCGTCACTCTTGAATTTGTTCTGCTTGTAGCCGTATAAAAGTCATTTATTCAGCCTTTGCATTCCAGGCTCATTCCATTACCACACTGTGTTCTGTATAAGCCCTCACCAACGCGGAGGTGACCTAACCTCCCATTTTACAATAAAACATAATTACAGCGTTCCTGGTTATTAAATTATGTGCTTCAGTGAGTGTTAAGCTTGGATAGCAGGTGCAAAACAGTGAAACAACCTGTAATGATACCCACATGTAGTTCTTAACTTTACACATGATGTTGCTGTGTTCGTGTTCGATTTCTGTAACAGTAGGAGTCACACAACATGCTTTTAATTATACATCCAACAACCAGTTTTCATTGCCACTGTCGCATAGTGCTGCTCAAGGTGGGAGTCGGTCTAGACCTGCTCACTTGCCACCACCACATTAGTCCTATATACACACACAAACACGCACACACACACACACACACACACTGAACAACAGTTTGACCTCTTATGCATTCAACAACACTAATTGTGCACAAATTGTATTTAGCACAAATGACTTGTATGTATATAGGTGTCCGTCTCACTGAATCCCAGGAGCCTTCAGCAGAGCTGACGGTGCTGTGTGGCGTGATTGGTCAAGTAAATGTGTTGTGAAATCAGTAAACATGAGCTGTCCTCATTAGCAGGCTGCACTGCAACGATCACCATTATTAAAAGCCACTGCAAGAAAATAATGGAAATGGAAAGTGGGACAAACAAGGCAACAACAGCTGCCATGAGGACAGTGTTTTGGGGTTTTTGGGATGTCATTATTACATGTTTTGGTTTGGTTTTACGCCACATAAAAACAGTTAATACCTGCAGAAATGCATGCAAAGACCATTTACATACACAGACAAAGCAACAAAGCTTCCATATTTCGAAGCGGGTTTATGGACGTTGATTAATAGACATCGGAGATTGGGAAGTTTGTCACACTGAATGATATCAATGTGTTTCATGCCTGTGAGTTACGTTGACTTTTGAGTTTTGGCTTCGTGAAGGAGTACGACCTTTGACTCAAATTCACATCACACCATATCTTTGCCTCAGCAGCAGTGCTTTGAGCTAAATGCTAATAACAGCATGACAACACGGTCACAATGACATTTCTAACATGCTTACATTTATCTTAGTTTAGCTTTTGGGTCAATTTTTTATTTATTTTTGCTCAGCAGCTTAAGTCATTTTAAGCTAAATGCTTTACACGACAAATTTCTTCAATTTTGCAGTCATTGAAATAAAGTGAAAATGTGAACAGGTTATGAAGGAGTGAAATTAGACTTTTTCTTGCATCTGGTGTTTTTGTAAATATTACAACCAAGTGTCAGAAGAATCAGATGGCCCTCACTAATAGTTTGTAATAAACAGAATTTGGGATTAAATAACTGCTTTACTGAACACATAACAGCAACCTAGATACACTATAGCAGGTTTTGACAATTAGGTTTGGGCCGGCTTTATTTATTTCACTGGTATAGTGGAGGTGCAGAATATTACCTTTTTAAATTCATTTAGGAAATAGAATATATTCATAAAACAGTGATTTCAGTGCATGTCCTAGCTGCTGCAAAATGCTGTACCTAGCACTGACGGATGTGCAGTATAACTCTGCAGGGTCATTTCGCCAGAGGCAGCGTGATATTTCTGCCCTGTAGGATGATTCTGTGTGGGTGCAGGTTGTTTTTCCAGACTGGTAGTTTTGGCAAAAACGCAGGGTGATACTGCCTGGCATCTATATAGTGTCAGTCTAAATTTAATCTCAATAGGTTTGCCAGAACATGTTGACAAGATGCTTTTTATTAACTGCATGCAGACACAATGACTGCACAAAGTATGGTGCCAGTGATGAGCTCATTGAAACTATGGTGCCCCCTATTTTCTTTTTGTATTTACATTGCATTCACACCTCCTACATCCTGCCAGTGTTCCTGGCACTGACCCTGCAGGTCATGCAGGCATTCGGTGCCTGGATACAACCCAAAAAACCTCCCCCAGGCCATATAATGAACTCCACAAGCTTCTACATCCCTCTGCACTTCCTTAGATCTAAACTTGTATGTTATGCTTTGGAAAACAGCTGAAAGTGATGTAAAGTTTATGGGATTTGTGGTTAGTGGGGTTAAAACGCAAACGCACCGTTGTGACTGTTTATTTACTGGTTTACAGTACCATCACTGTCTGTCTTCATTTCACAGAACTTTGTGTTTTATTTGTGTGCGCTTTTTTGGCATGCAAATCTAGGCATTACATGTTTGTTCCTTTTTATTAAAAGACTAGATTAGCTCACAGTAAAGCAAGCTGTTTATGTTTATGGTTTTAGAGCCAAAGTCAACTCACCGCTTGGCATCAGTGTAGATGATGTACACCGAACAAGGAGCAGGAGGAAAACAAAGATCTACTAAGTAACACTACATAATGAAACAAGAATGTGATGTGTGTTAACAGAGCTAGATGTTTACGAGTCGATATAATCCCAACTTGAGATATAAAAGGCAGCTTTAAGGTTTACTGTATGGATATCCTGAAATGTGATAGACTGATGGACTGGCAACCTTTCACCCAATGCACGCTGGGACTGGCTCCAACTCCCTGTGACCCTGAATAGGAGGGGAAACGGAGAATAAATGGACAGAGCTATACTCATAATAAATGCTATTAGTTTGCAATTGTGCCTTGCAAAAGAAGGTGAATGTTTCACGTGAATGCAAAATGGGGTTAAGGCTAAACTTCTGAACTTTTTTGTGAAATCAAACCAGACCTTGTGTGTCGTACATTGACTAATGAGATTAGCTTTGGCTCTGGGTTGGAAATCAAATTATCAACACAGAAAACTGGAGTCTGCTGGAACTTTCTTTAAAATGTCAGCTCTAATTTTAACGTTAATTAAAAGCCTTGTATTTTGACCTTGCCAAGAACTGGCTCTCCCTTTAGTGCTAGCGTTATCTTTTCAATGTTCCACTCATTGAAATAGGATTGTGTCTGTGAACTGTAACTTTATACAAATCTATGTATTATTACTGTGCAGATGCTTTGATAGAATATAGCATATTTTCGGTCTTCACAGCTTGTATGATTCATGCTGTTAGTCCTTAATGTTCATTGAGGTGATGCTAACAAACCAAAAGTCACATTATGCCATATCAATTAACCGAATCAAACAAAACAGGATGTGTGTGAAGACGGCAATTCATCCAAGCTTTTCAAAAACCTTGGCTGCGATTTTCCTTTTTAATGTCATTACAGTTTATGAAACCACATGTCTCCCTGCAAAAGAATGGCATGTCCTTGGTGTTGCCTGACAACCAGAGCTGTTTTGTACTAACTGAATTGCTATTCTTTTCAATAGTAAGACTCGCAGCTTTTATGGCTCACTCAGTCAAATGCCTCTAGGCACGCAGGTCCGACTACAAAAATCTCATAACATGCAGTTTTGTTTAGATATGCACCGTTGAATTATTGGCCTGTTTCATGATGATCCTGTAATTTGTAATACTGCATAGGGTATGTGAAGGTTGGCCGATCAGCCAGGCAACTGAAAGAAGGGCTCTCGGGCAAAATTAACCGTCCATGTGAATTTATTTAGTTCACAATGGAAGGTCCCGGCAGATATTTACAGTGCCTCCGTCAATGATTGGCAGAACAAACACACAAAAACACAAAAATGGATGACATAAGGAACCAAAGCCTGGCCCTTTTTGGCTCGGCCACTAACGGGTCCCAAACAGGCACTGCGACCTCTCTCCTCCTTTCCCCCGTAACATGATCCCCCTGGAGCTCCAGCCTTCTCCTTTATATTAAGGTGGACTCACCCGCTCCCAGAGACAATCAATTATCTGTTACTCAACAAGGATAGACACCTTCCAATTTACTATAATATTACCTAAAACTATCTCTAAGTTTATTTTAAACTATCTTTCCTTAAAAAAACAAGTGCCTTTCTACAGCCATTTCCCCAAACAGAAAAAACACCCCTGACGCTACCTCCCACTTGGTCTCTTCCCCCGGGATCCCCGTCTATTTATACAAGTGGAACCTTCCGGCCAGGTTTGGCAGTTCAGGTCCCGGTCAGAGGAGGACACGCCCCACAGGTAACAAACATTTTAACTTGACCAAACAGTTTGAATCTGACTTAAGTCATGGGGTTTGCCCATGACAGGGTACATTAAGAGCTGTTTGGGAAGCACTGACTTTGTTTTAAATGAGACACACAGGAAGCGCTCATTCTAGTGTGTCAGTGTCAATTTGTCTGCATTTAGAGCCTCTCAACCCATTAACATGGTTCAAAATGGTTGCGGACAGACCTGGTTTGTTGCTAATTTATTTTTATAAATGAGGTTGCCAGGGTGATGTGATAAAATGCTTAATTTACTGACAAAGTTATCAAGTTGACAACGGTAGACTCTGAGCTTCACAGAAGTGAAGTTCAAAATTGCACTGGTAACACCTTTTGATAAATCAAATGCTCATCGTCTTAGATTAGCGTACTAGCATGCTAACATTTACTAATTAGCACTAACAAAAGAGAAGGCCAAAAAAAACAACCCAAGATGAATTATCCAAATAGCTTGCGATGTCTTCAAAACGCTTGCTTCCAAAACCCTGAGTTATGGCGTTTGCCACCAAACAAGACGGAACGGCAAGCAGCAAATCAACACAGTTGAGAAGGTGGGAAAACAAATTCCGTTTGGCTCTGCGTTCACTCATCACTCACTTTCTGACATTGAACTGCTCCACATCAACTTGTCATACACAACTCTGTATGTTCACAACTACTTCACAGACTCAGGAACTCGCCTTAATAGAAGCTAGTGTTGTTGATTCAGAGATATTTGAGGGATAACTTACGTAGTGAATGTCATAAAGAAAGGCTTCATATACTGTAGCGTGCTGCTATTATCAGCAATCTGATCTGCCCCCTATAAAGGCCTTTCTATTTTCAGGTTCAGCCCACTCACAGTCTTGGCAACGTACTGAAAGAGGTTCTGAGATATCACATATCGCATCGCTCCAGTCTGCTGTGACACCAACACACTGCTGCATCATTCAGCGATGGCCCAGAGTGAGAGTGGGAGTCCTCATAGCCACAAATTAACCAGCAGAATTAGATTAAAATTGAGAGTTGAGGCACTCCAACCACACAAGTGTGTTTTCTTTCCCTGCATATAATAATCCTACCAATAATTCTTCTCTCGCATACATTTAAGTCTTTGTTACCTGCTACCTGTAGTTAGATTAATCAGCAGAATGCATACATGTGTGCATAAACGTGGTGACCTTACAGCAGTTGTTTGCAGCTTCCTCCTGGTCTTCTGTCCTTCTGACCCCTCTCTGTCTGCAGGGATGTGGGAAGTTTGGCAAACACACTGCAACCAGCAGTGGTGACACATTTGAAAAGACTTGCAAATATCATGCTTCATCCTGGGATTGATATTGAATGAGTTTAAACTGAACTTATCTCCTGCTGACAGGCGTTGCTGTGCGTGACGTCAATGCATTCTGTGCGTCTTTTGAATGAACCAGAGAAAATGGTGTGTGCTGTTGGTGATGAAACATATTGTATTCTTCTCCAGCTTACCACTCAGCAAGCAGCTCACCTTGCCTGTTTGCAAACCTCTGAACCCGGTTAGAATCTGCGTGGTGTCACATGGATTTGTTTCCATGGTGTTCGATTGCCCCATGCAGATATATTTCCATGGTTTTTGATTTCTCTGTGTGAGTCTGCCCCCGTGGATCTCCACTAGTGTATTTTAACTTGTCTCCACTGTGTTGAGTAGTATCACATGGATTCCTAAGAACTCGAGCATGAATAGTGTTTGCAATAGTGGATGATATGTAGCAGGTGGGCTTTAATACACTTGGACGGGTAGGTTTATTATATTTGCATAAAATGTACTTTAAAATAAATCAAGTAGGATTCACTTTGTATTTTGTTATAAAATGTCTACTGATATCAAAGGAGACAATGCCGGATTGGGGATGTGTTACACCCCCCCCCCCCCACACACACCCAATTAATCGGTGAGGCTGCAACGTCAAACAACAAAAGATTTAACAAAA